>NQII01001047.1:491642-547046 GCA_002778355.1 Clitarchus hookeri
ATAGTTTTTCAGAATATCCAGCTTCTGTGAGCTGATATAAGCGGTTGATCAGCTGAACGTTGAATTTCATTTCGTCCCCTCTGAATAACATATAGCCTTATTTAACTGCGGTAGAAATCCACACTGAATGCGCAAAGCATTTTGCTGAAAGTTATGGCTAATTGCTTTAAGAGTTGAAAATACACTGATAAAGAAAAAGCATGTTCATAAACGTTTTTGAGAGATGAACAGTACAAGAGAAATTTCAAGCAAATCAGTAATATTTTTAAGTTTAATGAAGAAAAAAATGAAACCATTTCGTCAAAACGGTTAGCAACTAAGCTTAATGAAAATTATATAACCTGTAAAGTCTTAAGTGTGACAAGCAAGGGCCCTGAAAATTGTATAAATTAGAAGGGGGGAGGGGTGAATATTGCTACATCTGGTTTC
The DNA here is from genome assembly GCA_002778355.1 of Clitarchus hookeri. Taxonomy (NCBI): domain Eukaryota; kingdom Metazoa; phylum Arthropoda; class Insecta; order Phasmatodea; family Phasmatidae; genus Clitarchus; species Clitarchus hookeri. Next base: position 492,072 of record NQII01001047.1, read on the forward strand.
CGTAGATTGTCCGCTTTGAAATAGACATTTAAATTAAATGCTTTCCTTTAATTACATATATTTTAGCTCAAAGACTCACCGCACTACTTTAAGCTCTTCACTGTAAAGTGAGTACTTATGAAATAAAATATTAATTCCCAGTAACTACAGTACACGCAGGCATGTAGGCTCACATTTGGCAGTAAAATAGTACTAATGCATGACGTTATATTGCGAGTGTAATGTTTAAAACAATAGCCCCTGGAATTAGTGTTTTTTTTATACGCATTAATATACTTATTTGAGTTTTGTAACATATTTACATTGGTAACAATTCCATGTTTTTACTTGCAGTAAGCATAAATAAAGAGATCAAGCCCATGGTAATTTTAATTTTACTTATGGCAGAAGGACGAAAATTCAGAAGAAAAGTAGATCCTAAGCAGGGCTTTCAAAAGTGTTCAGTTAACTGTGAGCAGCGTATACTTGGAACTATGTAGACAGCGAATAAGATAATTTAATTTCATTAATAAACCTCTCATAAATATGAAGTGATTAAACTGGTGGCTACAAAAATTGGATTCGTTTTAATTTGTTCACTCTGCTGAAGACTTGGAGTAAGTAACGTAATTACGTTTGTAAAATTTCACATTTCCACTTGAAATACGCATGAATACCAGTCATTATGTTCATGTGGCAGATGGATACATAACATAGGACAACAGAATATGCCAAGTAAACAGAAGTGAAGCAGTGTGACGGTTACTTTGATGTGGACGTACCCATTCACTAATGATTAACTGCTGGGTGTTGCAAACGATTCCTTATTGGCTGGACTGCCAGCTCGCAAGTCATTTACCAGGCGCTGATTGGCCAACAGCGTTCCGACATTTTTCTGGCAAATTCCGTCATTTAGCGGGCGTGTGCAGCTGGAATTCGCGTCGTAAGCGGCTGTTTTCTGTATGAAGTATTCTGTGACAGAACTGATGTGAGAAACTGAGCAAGGATTTCCAAAATATTCAATTGACCCCGAATAAACTATAGTTTGATATGTGTACAGGGGAAGTGCCAAGTTCTCGATTTAAGCCGTTCGGTCCCGAATTAATTTTCGGTCTCAAGTGTTGCAGTCGTGAAATATTTGTGCACTGTACTTGTTTTGGGCATGTTTCTCACAACCAGGGAACAACTGACTGCGTGCTCAGTGTGATCAGTATTAACCATTCATAAATGAGAGAGGTGTAGAAGTTTTGGCAAATCAGATTACTCAGAAGGAAGATGCCCAACACACCGGGCACTGATTCCTTGCTGTGTACAGTAGCGGCCATAAATAGCATTCGTTTGCAACATGTCCATGGTAGTGGGTACGGGGACTGAATGAAGCCAACTCAATTTGAAATACTACTAAGCAAGACGGGTGGTTTTGTGGCTTAACTTCTCGTCGACACTGATTTCATTAGAGATAAACCACTGGATCAGACTGTCAGGATCGGGAAATAAAGAGGTCATGCCCTCTAGGAAGCATTCGCCTAGAGCGATTTTGGAAAAACATGGAAAACAGAATTCAGGAGGGCAGGACCGGGAACCGAACCCCCGTCCTGCCAGACACGAGTTTGAGTGAGTTACCACTGCGCTACCTCGCATCAGTGCAAATGCAGCATGCAGCAGATAATAAAGCCATAGCTTTCACTTAGTTCGCCCTCATCTCGGTGCTCCTAAAATGTGAGGTATATCAAGGGTTGCGCAATACACCGTTTTGACCTCGCTGTAGGAACCATCATGCCTGCAGGGGACATCTCCCCTTGTTGAAAATGTTGACGTTATGGGGCATAATGCACCCAGTGTTTAAGAGCCTCGGTAAAATGAAAACAACCACTGAATAAAATACCTGCCCGTTACTATACATGTATAAACGTAACAGTTACGAGGCCAACTGACAGTAATATTGACACCATTAGGAGGGTGGGAGGAGAGTTGTATGACTTTATCGCGTCTTATAAGTGCAGTACTAAAAAAATTTACATATGTTGCCTAATCGGATTATGTTTCCTTTGTACTCATTACGGTTACGTATGTGCATATTTCCACCATTACCTGTTATTGCTACAATTGAACTCACAAATTAATGTGTGACCGAACGGGTCGATAACGGAATAAGATGCCAGTAGTTTTCTGGCAGCTGCACTAGAGTAGCGAACGGGAGACGGGCTCGGCCACTGGGCGCTGCATTCCAGCAGCTGTGCGCTGCGAGTGAGCGGCTGGCTGCGCGGTAAACCACCGGCACGTCGACATTCAAATCGCGGCGCCGTCGCTGCCGAAGCCGGCCTCGCCCGACTGGGCCCCGCCCCTCTGCTCTTGTCCCGCCAACCGGCGCCACGGCCAGTGGCGGCTCGCGGCCTCTTGCTGGGGGAGGGCTTCGCTGCCGGCCCAGTCGCGACTATGGTGCACACGATTCATAGGTCGTTCTCGATCAAGAAAGCACTTCTGAAACAAACTTTTAAGAAATAAATACTGCCCGTAACTACATATATGCTAAAGTACACACTGGCATGCAGGTTCCCTTTTAAGTACAAAGCGAAGTAATACAAATTGCTGTAATAGTTGACGTATTGTGAGTGTTACAGTTAAATTTATAACCACTGAAGTTTGTGTTCTTGTTTTATACACATTAGAATATGAATTTGCATATTAGTTACACATTTACATTCCTAACCATTCCTCGTATTTACTTGTATGACGTATGAATAAAGTGGACAGGCTCATTTCAATTTTAATTTTCCTTAGACAGAAGGGTTCATTAAGAGAAGAAAAGTAGATACTAAGCAGGACTTTCAGAAGTGCTCAATTAAACGTCAACGGTCTGTTCGAAAAAAAAAACAACGATTGTGTCGTGTGTTATACCGAAAGTGAGAGGTGTATCCTTAGAGACAGAAAAAATTCGCGATATCAGTGATTTGTAGACTTGTCTACACGCATGTCTGCATACTCAAGCAGATATCAAATTCTCCTTAGTTGTTTGCTTCCTCAGCTGGAGGGCACCGTTGGGCTTGCATATTTCATTTGTTAATTACTGACAGAGTTTACCAGTAGGTATTATATATCAAGGAACAAACGCTGGAAGATTCACAGCTCCCCTGGGAGCACCCCGATGGAACCCAGGAAATAATTAAAACACATGCAGCTCTGATATATGTCTGGTGTAATTTCCTTCGAAATTAATCTATCCTCTTTTCCACCTGACAAACCTGATATTGTAGTTCGGTTGTCCCGAGTGTGGTCGTAATCAGGATGATTGACTATTCCTGAAAACGAATCGAAGTCTGAATCATGAAAGAAATGTTAATAAAAACTATCAAAATCGTCAAAACGTATTTATCTTTTTACTTAAATACTCTTAGGTTTCCGACGAAACATTAAAACTAAAATCAAAAGCCATATAAAAAAAAATAAAAAATTTTTTTAGTTTTATTTTTGGGAAACTTTTATTTACATATGTAATTTTTTTTCCCTAAAACTCCTTTAAATCCTCTTCAAATGTAGTCAGATATTTTTCATTAATTATTTAATAGCTTTTACAAGATATTACAAAAACTGTTAATATCGAATTCTACACAAAAAGTGTTTACAAAAGATTAAATATTTTGACAATAAATCTGTGCATACTTCATAATTACTCCCAAACGTTTTTTTTATTTGAAATTTAACAATTTCATAGTAAAAAAAATCTATCAACCTTAGACCTATCCAAGTAGCAAGAAACTGATCTTCAGTACGCACAGGCCATCTCCGCCAGATCGGCCGCTCTACACACTATTTATTAGTAGTTTCTCTTACACCCTCCCCCCTCTTTTCAGACACCATCTTTGGAACAGTCTCGTACAACACATGATGTTCTCTGACCTTCAGTGTCCCTTCTGGAACAGTCTCTCGTAATACTTCATATTCCTACTCGGAACTTCTTGATCAGTTCCGGCTAATCAGACATCGGTGACGTCGCCAAGTGTTGGGATCTGTGACGAGGGGAAGGCGGGGAAGACGCGCACACAGCGGTAGCCACGACCGGTCATTCCATGCCTTCAACTAGGTGCTGTAAACATGCCCCGCACTGCCTCGTAGAACTGGGTCTTGTAGATACGAAACCAGCCATCCAGGCGAGGCGCCTAGTTGCTCTGACAGCCAGCAATTCGTCTCCCAAGATGATCTTTGACCTATGCCGGCGAGAATTTGTGACACTCCGTCACAACCGATTGCAAAAGAAACAAAAATTCAAGAGTGTTTGTATTCTAGTTGGTTCCCCAAATAAAATAGCGAACTTTTCTAGCGCTGCGCACTAAGTATAGTTTACTGTAACCAGGAATAAGAAAGAGGCTTCAGAGGCTGAGTGGTTAGACTATTCGCCTCCCACCAAGGCGAACCGGGTTTGATCCCTGCCGGGTCACTCCCGGATTTTGCAAGTGGGAATCGTGCTGGATGATGCCGCTGGTCGGCGGGTTTTCTCGGGATCACCCGCTTCACCACCCTTGTATTCCTGCACTGCTCCATACCTCACTTCACCCTCATCGCCCTCAAGACCTCGATATTAAGAGTAACCAAAATTTCTCCACTCAACTTGTTACTAACGCAAGGATGCTGGTTAAAAACTATTTCGAAAATGCAGCCTTTAAGTACAGCTTTTTAAGTCGTCAAGCTTCTCGGGAGGCGACATGCAAGCTAAACTTAAAAACATTTTACACAAAAAACTATTTTATTCGGGATTCCAACAGAGAATCTCTCGCACGGTACGTTGGCGTTCCAACCAACCACGCCACAGAGCTGAGCTGAACAACAACATAAGAAAATAGGAGATAAGATCTAAACAGCAGACTGTGCTAAAACTTTTCAAGAAGGACGTCTGAAAACTACGATCAGTCAGTGTACGGCCTCTGGCAGAATTGACGGTGCTGGTGGTAGTGTGGGTGGCTGGTGTATTATGATTGGCAGTAAATTAGCCAATGGAGAAGTGCAGGTGATGGTTCCCAAAAACACCTGCCTCCATAGCAGGTGTGATAGTGGGTGGACAAGTACAAAAAAAGTAACTGCTTGTGGCAGTAAATTCGTGGGCAATGTCCGTGTTTTTGTTCTTAATATTTAAAAGTGTATCGAGCATTGTTTAATTACTAGGGCCACCTGTTTTTTTTTCTCACAAAAATAGCCTATGCGCACACTTGCAGACTTCTTTTGCCTATTGGCCGCTTGTCTTTGTGTGACGAGAGTCTGTTGCACGAGACAGCCAATCAGAATAAAGTTTATCCGATACTGACCGTCCGTGTTTCGTGGGCAGACAGACAAGACGCGTAACAATTCAAATGATCCAATGACGAAAGTGGTTCTGAACTAAAGTGTTTTGGAACACAACTTGTCCTGAAATCTATTCGCGAAAAACAAATGGCCCTACTAATTACTCACCTGTACGATTGAAGGCATTACTAGTATAATATAGATTCATTAAAATAAACTTATAAGGATCTAAGCGAATTTCGCAATACTGAACATACATTCCTGTGACGTCGTCAGAACGCATTCTGTTTGCCTGCTGACGGTGATCACGCGATGGTAGTTGTGTCCAGCGACCATCAAAAGATAAAATTCGGTCAACTTCACCTTCCACCTGCCAACTACCAGCAGGTGCAGACATCACCGAGAAAGGAGCAGCGAACCAGAGTTCACCAGTTAAATGCAATACCATCAGCAATGACAATTCTGCCGGAGCCGTTATATTACGAGAGTCAGGTGACATGTCCTCTAATGTTATTTTTCGTAAACCCAATCCTCAGGATCGAATGGAGTGGCGTCATAGCGTCAATTACAAGCAACATGTATGAACTTATTTCCCCCTCCCCCGCAATAAGTACCTTACCAGACATCGGCCGAACAAAAAGGAATGTTTAAACAGCACGATGTAGAGAAGTACGCCTATATATAGCCCTGTTTTAAAAGTAACACGTTATCTGTGGGCAAACGATTACACGTATTTCAAAAGGACTGTGGCAGTATTTCGCTTCTATTTTGTTCCTCAGTAATTATCTTTTCTGTGATAGGACTGCACATATGTAGAGACACGGAAATCTTGCAGATTCATCTAGCAACAAGTTAAACTCCACAATTCTTTGTGTACTGGAGCCTCAGTAAGTTGTTCATTGGTATGGCCACCTGTTTTTAGCGAAAATATTTACGCGTAGGCTTAATTTCAATAGCCTATGTGCACACTTGCAGCCTTCCTCGGACTATTGGCCGCTGGTCTTTGTGTGACGAAAGTCTGTTGTATGAGAGAGACAATCAAAATTAAGTTTATCCGATACTGACCGTCCGTGTTTCGCGGGCAGACAGACAAGACGCGCAACAATACAAATGATAATGACGAAAGTAGTTCTAAACTTAAGTGTTTTGGAACACAACTTGTTTTATATTATTTGCTTGAAAAAGAGGTAGTCCTATTCATTGGCTGATACTCCAGTTTTACCCCAAGCAAGCTAGCACGGGATTCAGTCGTGCTTTTCTTGCTGATTAGTTATTAGCTCAAATTCGTCCAAGGCGTGGCTAACAAACTGCGATCCAATTGAAAAGAAAGTCAAATGTGCAAGTGTTTGAAGTCTAGCTTGTCCGCAAATGAATTAGCGAAATTTCCGGGTTTCTACTGCTTTCCTTAGGTATGTTGCATACCAGATTTATAGTTAATTTATCGAAGATCTGTTTCGCTTTTAGTATTAATCAACGTTATCGCAGTCAATTAAGAGTTCTTTCGGTTTGATTTTTGTATCCATATTTATGTATCAACAATCACAATTTTACTGTTTCTGCACCACACAAAAACAAGTCTACCGACAGCAGTTCAGTAATTCGCGTGTATTCCAAGAAGTTAATAAATTAATATCTGTACAACACTTTAAATCTTTGTGAAAGAAATTACACGGATTTATTTGAAGGCGATATATTTTTTTGTGCCTGCCATAAGTATTTTCAATTTGTGTAATGTAACTGCTGCGATAACATGATTGCGAAGTTGAATCATGCCAATTCGAAAATGTTTTGACAGCTCTTCAAAGGTTTACTTTACAGTAATATACGTGCTCGCAAAATTAAGCACTTACGATGATTAATATTGGCACAATTCGCCTAACATAAATTTAAATAATCAATATTTTCCGCAAATTTGATCATAAATAGTTAAAAAGTCATTATATAGTGAGTTCAGGCCCACGTGATTTTGGATTTTAGTCCCTGCTAGGTGTTTGCTGAAATTGTTGTTTTTAGATACCTGAAGATTATTTTAGGGGACATGTCCCACTTCCACCCTCCATTTTCGAAGTTTTCTAGAAGAACAAGGCCGTCACAGTAAATATATTACGATTTATAAAAATTTTAAAATTTTTTCAGATAAGGAATAATGAAAAATGGAAAACCCCGAGAACAATTTTGTTTTAGCTTGTTTTAGATAACGTAAGAACTTACGAAAGAATAATTGCTAACTGACGATTGAAAAACTACGTTTCTACTTTGGGAGTGACAGCTGTGTTTAATGGTCCCCTACCAAAAAAAAGGGGTTTAAGTGGACAGCAGGAGATAACGTTGACCACCTTTCGTAAATTAATTACATGCACAGTCTCCATTGCAATAGCTTTCCTCGATTTACATGAAGACACGAACGAAATAACTGACACACGTAGTGGGAATACACGACGTGTTTACATGTTTCTGTGGTAAATTAAGAAATGCAAAGGCGAATGCTTTGAATGATGGCCTGAAGTTCGTCCGTATTACTGTCATCAAAGTTACATCGAAATAAAAACCTAATTTTATATGAGTAGTTATCTTTATACGACGGCCATTAAAATTCTTTATAGAGAAATGTCGCAGACATCTATACCATAATGTCCGTGCAGTAGAACTACAGTATTGCTGATGTGCGTGAAGTTCGTTGCTGCCCACGAATTTAGCGTGGTTGTCATGAAAGCAAAAGTGCGTGCCATACACTTGTCTACTGTATTAACAAAACTCTACACCTGCTTATATTGTAGATTTGCACAAATTTTAATAAGATAAGTTTTTTTACGATTTCGTTGCATAATTTTTGGGCCGAGTGTATATAAGAATTGCTTATAAAAAAGTTTTCGCCGGCATTAATAAGTTTGTCTATTTTTTCTTATTTTCAAAGTAAATATTCTTTTTAGCAAATATTTTTTTACGAACATTGTTAGAAGGATTTTATTAATTTCAATCATTCCTGGCATTTATGCGGGTGTCAGCGCTGTTTTAAGCATATTTGACTCTTTTTATCTGAAGTAACAATAAGAAAACTAATTAAAAGCGTTTTTAAAAATTTAATCCATCATTTTATATATACATACACACACACACAGGCATAATTAAATTATTGTTGCAGGCAAGGGAAATGTTAATTATAAGTATGAGCCCCGTAGTGCCATTTACGAATTTGAAATCAAAATTTCGATATATTTAGCGGTTCGAAAGATATTTGGGAAAAAAATCTCATCTCAATAATCCTGTATATAACGCAGTTTTTCATTTACTTTAGTAGGATGCTTCAAGGAACTTCGTGTACTGATAAACATGCCAGGGAAAAGAGTTATTGAGTAGGTGAAGAGATTTGGATGGCTCTTAACAGCGAGGTCTTTAGAGCCGACAAGAGTGATTGAGGTGAGAATGGAGCAGCGCCGGAATGAAAGAGCGGGGGGAACGGAAGGTCCCTGAGGAAATCCGCCGACCAGCGGAATCGTCCGGCATGATTCCCACATGCGAAATCCCAGAGTGGCCCGGCCGGGGATTGAACCCGGTTTGCCTTGGTGGGAGGCAAACAGGCTACTCGCTCAGCCACCGCGACCCCATAAGGGTTATTGTTTTTAAGAGTTTAAATTCTAGAAATTCAAGTTATAGGTGTATTTGTGTTATCAATTTGACGTGGCAATAAATAGATTACGAAATATTGGCTACAGGGTAGGCCTACTTAAGAATACATGGGTGAAATAGCCGCTTATTACGCGAACTCTATCGGCACACGCCAGCAATAATGGCGTAACTAGCCAGCAACACGTGGGAATGCCTTTCCCCAATCAGCGCCTGGTAGCCTACTCGCCAGCCGGTAGCCCAGCCCATACTGAAATTTCCGCAGTATGCAGTAACCATTCAGACTCAAGACCCGCGCCCAAAGCCTTACACAGCATATCAGAAGACGGGACATCCACATCAAAGGAATCACTACATCATTTAGTCTCTGTGTACTTATCTACTATGCGGTTTGGCGTTCGTGATTTATACAATCTTTGATAACAACTAATATACGGCCATAACCTCTAGAATGAAATACCTAGAAGATGCAAACATGTATCTTTTTCCGTGTATTCACGAATAAATCGTATGTAATAAACACTCAGATGCTTGAGAAAATGAAACAGTGGTTCTCGAAGTACTAACATTGCAAACTTAATGGTGTATATTCTACAGTTCATGCAAGGAATTTCATACTTCCGCGAAATGTAATTAATAAACTGCGGCAATGTTAACCTTCATAAATATTTCCGATTAATACACAAGATTATCTTAATCTAACTTCTATTATCTATTTATCCTCTTTTCCGCGAGAAAATTATATATAAGGTAAGTAAGTTAAATACGTGAGTTGACGACCTTGCTAAAATAAAAACAAAGCCATGAAAAGCAAAGGTAACACAATGGGCCTGTAATATTACATGATAAAATCACGTTTCACGCAAATGCTAGCTATTCGACAAGCTTTAATTTTTGTGAACGTGCTCGTTACGTTACTTGAAACGAATGTGATATTCTCATAAAAACAGAAGTCAAGTTATAACCGGCTTACGTAAACGTGTTACCTGTAACGTGTTACGTGAAGCACTAAATCATCATGATCATCACCTTCTCTCCGCACCCTCTTTGTTAAGGCTGTTCTACACTTTAATGGATGTTTCACGAATTAGAAACTAAATATTAAACAAAGTGATTTTTAAGGCGATGCTAAAAATTATGGGTATTGAGGTTTAATGCAGTCGTGTACCTGGCGCTTGAAATGCGTTACAGCGTACTTGAAATACAAAGTTTATGATGAAACTACCGAACGTGCCCCAATATGTTTACCTATGAAAAGAAAAAAATACGCCATACTAGGACGGTATGGTATTTCGGCGTATCACGCATGCTATGAATTTTATTACTAAAATGTATCAATGCCAGTGTTATTAGCCAGGTTTTTTTAAAGGATAGAGGTATTAAATTAATAATAATAAGTTCCTAGTTTATTTACAAACAGTACAAAGAAAACACTNTACTAGGACGGTATGGTATTTCGGCGTATCACGCATGCTATGAATTTTATTACTAAAATGTATCAATGCCAGTGTTATTAGCCAGGTTTTTTTTAAAGGATAGAGGTATTAAATTAATAATAATAAGTTCCTAGTTTATTTACAAACAGTACAAAGAAAACACTCTCGACTTTATGTCTGACAATTAATGGCTATCACTTGTTATTTACGATTAATATATACATAATCGTCCATCATCTAACAGAATTTCAATGCAATCAAATAACGAAAATTAGTACTAATAAACAGCGTATGAAAACATATGGAATTATTTTATAAATTATGTGTCCATATTTGGCAGTTCCTGTATTTACAATAATGTCCGTATTACATGTTCATTCAGACCCACCTTATTTCAGTCCAGGTTCCACCAGTCTATAATGTTCTAGAGAACTCTGAACCCCCCACCCCCCCCCTCACAAACACAGCTGTACTCTACTCGTGGAGTGCTACACACACAATCGTCCGCCGTCCGCATTTCAGCCAAATGGCTTCCACAATAACTTCCGATCCTCCGGCTGAGGCGAAATTTATAGATGGCGCCGGCCTTGGTCCAGAACCTTCTTTTCATTCCTCTTTGCGCCGAGGAAAGTGATTACCAGAAGTTTCTTGTTCGTCCTCACAAGTCATCGACTCCTTCGGTAGGCCGGGAGGAAGGGCTGTGACGCCAGCTAGGACGATTGTCAATAACTCCACTGACTCCTGGGTGACGTAGCATTGATCGCGTCTGCCCATGGTAAGGGGAGGGTCGAGGTGGGTCACCTCTCACAGCGCCGGGACAGTGCATAACCAGTTGACACGGCGCCTGCGCCCAGTGCGGGAGTCCGCACATAACAGTATTTCGGAGTCCTTCAACATTAAAAATTACGGCTTCTTCAGACAACCGTATCTTAAAACCTGTTACTCACACACGAGTGAAACCACAGTATAAGATTATGTTGAAATTTGTGCTGGCTTTTCACCAGTAAAATGATAGGGCCCGCTTAGGTCCCATTCACGTATTCATTTCACGTCAACCTAACATTTAAAAACTCGTGTCATACATATCTATTTCGCTTGAAATTCGCCTTTGCTATATATGACAACCCCTAAAGAACGCTGAGTTAATAATGAGCATGTAACAAATTTAACACTTTGTAAACTATGCTCGTGTGTAGCTCGAGCAAAGTTAATTTTAAAATGTCTTTATTGTTCAGAACAAACGCATGGATAAGCAGTCTTTGTTCGACTAGTGTTTAACACGACCTCACAACAACACGATATCACAGTAACAATGATATTGATAACAATACAACCTTTTATGGTCACTCAAAGGGACATGATTGACTGTAAATACTTTTTATACGATCAAGGACATTTGATTGGTCAATATCAGTTCAGCTTTTCATTGGTTGATGACCGGCCAATAATGAACGCTGTAAAGTACAGGGTAGTGTCCGGTGCGGTATGGCCCAATAGGACGATGGCGAGTCCTAACACAGACACCAACAGAACCGATGTTCTTGCAGTAGTGGATATAGGTGACTCACTTCAAATTTTTCTTAAGTGCCAGTAAATGTGTGCATGCCTCAATGTGTTAAGGCCCAATAATTATCTTCCACTGCGTTAGTAAGCAACCAATGAACAATTGAGATCTGCAAGATTGTTCGTATGGTTGTGATATCTACCCTATAGGTAGGGCCACGTGATTTTTGCGACAAGATTTCAAGCATGATTTTAAATGTCACGTGTCTCAAGTGTCTTGCCCGCGAATCATGAACTTTCAGTATCGGAGTATTTTATTCTGATCAACTCAGTCAAATAAGAACAAGTCTTATCACGTAGACGCGTGGCCAATAACCAACAGGAGTTGTGGTTGTGGACGCAGGATATTGAAATATAGCATGAGCAAAAATTTTCTCGCGAAAAATACATGGCCCTTCATATAGATTATTGAAGTTGCGAATTTTTCATGCCTCTATAGTCAATTCATGGACAATTCCGACTTTCCTGAAGTCCTGCTGAATTTCTACTTTGAGGCTGTTCCTCTCCCTCATTGAAACAAAGCTTAACTAAGTCTAGAAAATTACACCAAACAGACAACACACCACGTTTGTGCGCACTCACTTTAATATTATTTTTCATGAGAACTATTTATTGGTGCCATGGTGGTTGAGCGGTTAGCCTGCTCGCCTCCCACCAAGATGAACCGGGTTCAATCCCCGGCGGGGTCACTCCGGATTTTCGCAAGTGGGAATAGTGCTGGACAGTCAGTGGGTTTTCTCAGGGATCTCCCGTTTCCCCCCGCTATTCTCACATCTTTTCACTCTCATCTGCTCGTGGTTAAGAGCTGTCCAAATCTCCACGCCAAAAAAAAAAACAGAAAAAAAATTAAAGAAAAATGCTTTCGAAAAATTTACCAAATGTACTGACGGTTTAACTCCCGAAAACCGACAGAACGCCTTGACAACACTGGGTACAGAGACGGCTACAATGAGGAATTCCGAGTTGATCACAGCGAATAACAGTTTTATGAGAATACTATTTTCGTCGCTGCAGTAGATAACGCTACTAAACCCGAACGCACGGAAACCTTAAACTGAAATAATAATTTACGTAAATATAAATTACGTCAAGAATAGTTCAGTGTTGTACGTAGTACAGTCAGTAAGTTCGTGGAAGTCGTGCGTGGCTGCCTACATTCGAGGCGCTAATCCACGAACTGATTTAACGTTGTAGTGGTTAGTTGTGGTGTTGAAATATTACAATGCCTTTAAATACTCTGAGAAAAAAATTAATTTCAGCGTTGCAAAGACAGGTATTCAAATATGGGGTGGGTCGTGCTGTCTCGTGTAGTTTAATTTGTCTTGTTTAATCACATATCGTATTTGTAATACGGCATTTATTTGATCAACTAACAATGTTGCAGATAAAAAACAAATTTTATATAACTTTAACACAATTTTTTTTGTTTCTACGCTGGGAAGGTAGGTCGCCCGATTCTGATCAAGTACACTATCGAGATAACTCCCGTACGTTCGCTACACTCCCACTCAGAAGTTACAGAAACGTCTTGCCAGTTAGCTGTAAAGTTCCTGGTTTTTTCTTGGCACAAAGTGTTATCTCTTTCTTTGCGTGAGACGTAACCATATTTTCAATCTTTGCAATAAAAATGTTTTACTATTCATAGAAACCATTTGCATTTTCCCCGTCATATCGTTGCTTCTAAAATTAGTTTTCCGATGCGAATGCTGTGTTACAAATATTACTATTTATTGATTGCGGTGGTAATATTTTTTCTTTGCAAAAATGACTGAAATTGAACTGTCGGACTTCCTCCAAACTGGCATATTTGTTGTCAAATAAGTGAAAGCTGCTGCGTCGGAATCGTTAACATGAAACCTGAAACGCATACGTTTTAATATCGCAAACGTCGCGGCTGTGTTGTCATCGGAATTACAAAAGACAGATACATTCTGCAGAAATCCAAAGCATATTATGAAAATGACACTGGTAGTCGAGTTGCAACAGAGAGCGTCATACGGCATATAGAAACCATAATCGATTATATACGTGTTGTAGTGTGGCAGGTCGTAAGTACAAAATCTTTCTGGATGCCTATTCTATACCAACTTTAACGCTGAGTTGCTTTGCGTGCAAATCATGATAACACACACATGCACACACACATATATACATATAGTTACATTTATCTGAAAAGTCAGTAAGTTAGACCAGGTTCGTTATGGGATGGAAGTCTTTATTAAATAAATTAATTGATAATAATTTTCCTAATTTATTTACAATAAATACAAAGAAAATACCCTCGTCTAAATATTTCACAATAAATTTATATATCTTGCTATTTAAAATTAATAAATTCAATCAGTACAATTCACAGGAAAATCAGTCATGATAGACAGTGATAAAAATCTAATGAATTACCTTATATATTATATGATCATATTTAGCAGTTCTAGTATTTACAATAAAGTCCTTATCACATGTCCATACAGTCCCACCTAAGTTTAGCACAGATACCACCAGTATCTGTTCTAGAGTTCTCCGAACGCACTCATGCAAAGTAGTCTTCACTCGTCGTGTTTCACGCCCTCTAGTCCATTCACACCACAAACAACTCGTCGGCCATCACCTCGTAATCTCCCTTTGTCGTCCGTCCTCTTCGCCAATGTCGCTCGCCGCACTCGACTTTGCTCACCACACTCAGCCAGATGGATTGTGCCAAGACTTCTACCAAAAGACTGCTGACCCTCGGGTCGCAGCGACATTTATAATGTCGTCGGCAATCGCCCAGAAATTTCTCTAAATGGCACGCTGCACCGAGGATCCTAGTTCCCAGAATATTCTTGCGCATCCTCTTAAGTTGTCGACTCCCCTGCAGAGGGAGGTGGAGCTATGACGCGAGGCAGGTCAGCTGTCAATCATTCTCGGCCACCTGGCGTCGGGACAGCAGGTCTGTCAGGTGGGGGGGAGGGTCGAGGTGAGTCACTCCCTACAGAGACGCATCTGAGCATAGACCTACATAGTTCTCGCGCCTCGTGCGGCAGTCGGCGCGTAACAATATATATGTGTGAGTGAGTGTGTACTATTTCATCTCATTTATAAGCAGTAGGAAAATGTTCTTTCTGCGACAAGGGCCAGGGGCTGCGGAGCCGCAGCGCCAAAGCAGCCATCTTGGATTTCCCTATTTTCCATTTTTCTCCTTCGGAATTTCCCCTTTTCCCCCCAAAACGTCCAAAATTTCCCGAATTTTCCTCCGTACCAAATCTTTTATGACTCACGCAGTCCGAAAATAGCATGATTCTACAATGTGGCTAAGTGACTCCTTTTTGGGAAATGAGGGTTTGAGGGTTTATCCTGAAATTTACCCTCTGTCATTCCATGCCCGCACCATCCATCTTGTCTGAAGATTCTTCGAGTTCATTGCCCCGTCATGCAAATTCTCTCTTTCCTTTCAGTCTCTCCCACCCACATCCATGCTATCCCTTAGGGGTTTTCTCATATTCCGTCTGGTCTCCTTTATTTTCTCTCTTGTGTTTTTTTATTTCCATGCGGCCTCATTCCTTCCTGCCTATCTCTCTTGTCCACTCTATCGCTTGGGAGGTTTTCTCACAGTCCTTCCAGGCTCTTTTTTATTCTCAGGCTCTCATTCCTTCCTGTCTCTCTCTCTCCTGTCCATTATATACCTTGGTGATTTCTCATATTCATTCTGGTCTCCTTTCACCTGGTGTCCTGGTGGGGACGAGTCTCATACTCTGTCATTCCACCTTGATTTTCTCATATTCCTTCTGGTCTCCTTTCACCTGACGTCCTAGCAGGGACAGGTCCCATGCTCTGTCATTCTACCTGCGCGACACGGAAGGAAGCCTGCCCATGTACACTAGGCTAGAGTCGCACCACGCATGTGCCAAGTACGTCCTAAGCCCACTTATAAGCATAGTTGACTGTAATTTCCAAACCGTTTAAAATACAGCCACCAAATTCGTAAAATAGGTATCACCCCAGACAATGAAAAGGGCCTCAAGGTCAAGTATGCCCTAAGACTACTTATAAGCATATTTGGCTGTAATTTCGAAACTGTTTCAGATATAGTCATCAAATTAGTAACATAGGCATCATCCCCGACAACGAACAGTGCTGCAGGGTAAAGTATGTCTTAACACTACATATAAGCATAGTTGACGGTAATTTGCGAACCATTTAAGATAGTCTCCAAATTCATAACATAGGCATCACCCCCGACGACGAAAAGGACCACAGGGTCAAGTATGGCCTAATATCACTTAAAAGCATTGTGTGTTGTAATTTCCAAACTGTTTAAGATATATTCACCAAATTCATAAAATATGAAACCCCCTGACTGCGATATTGACAGCAGGGAAAGTATGATCTAAGCCCACTTATAAGTATAGTTTGTTGTCATTTTCGAACTGTTTAAGATACAGCCACCAAATTTTTAACATAGACATCCCTCCTGACAACGAAAATAACTGCAGTATCAAGTAGGCCTTAAGCCCTCTTATAAGCATAGTTGGCTGTTATTTCCGAACTGTTTAAGTTACAGACACCAAATTAATAACATTAGTATCATCCCCGACAACGAAAAGTGCCGCAGGGTTTAGCATGCCGTAAACCCACTTAGAAGCATAGTCACCCACTATTTCCCACCCACTGAAAATATAGGCACCAATTTTATATCATAACCCTTAATTGTTATGAACAGGGTGGTAGGGTCAGGTAAACTTTATGACATTTTATAAGCATAGTTGACAGCCATTTCCCGTCCACCGAAGCTATAGTCGTCAAATTCATAACATAGACATCGCACCGACAACGAACAGGGTGGTACTGCAAGTACATTCTAAGCCCTCGTATAAGCATGGTTGGCTACCATTTCCCACTCACCGAGGCAATAGTCACCAAATTCATAACATCGGCATTTTCCTCCGACGACGAAAATGACCGCATGGTCAGGTATACCTCATCCCTTTGTATAAGAATAGTTAGATGCCATTCCCTACCCACAAATCTATGGTCAACAAATTCATATCATAGGTATCAGCTCAGAATCTGAGGTGAATACAGATGACAAACGGGGTGGTACGGACAAGTACACTTTAAGGCCTCTTAAAATCATAGTTGCCCGACATTTCACCCACCCAAGCTATGACCACCAAATTCATATCACAGACATCACTACCGACTGCAATCAAGGTGATAAGGAGAAGTAGGCTTTAAGCCCTTTTACAATCATAGTGTCTGAGCATTTCCAAACCTTTGAAGTTCGGTTGCATTTATCTACCATCCACGAATGTAAAGAAAATAAACATCTACATACAACGGTGTTGCAAAGTTACCGTTACATGTAGGAGTGTACGGGCTGAAATAGCACACATACGCATTGGTTTGCTCGAACTCGACAATCGCCCACCGCCGCTCTTGTCGTCTGCTACCGCAGGTGGATACCAACTCTGATCCTCCTAAGTGACAGCTAGCTTCCCATTCACCCACCAACATCAATGCTGTAGATGTGAAAATATATACATAAATATATGTTATCCTGGGTAACATACAACAAACGACTATATGCAAAAAATTAATATATGTATATGCCATATGCAGCATGCCTATTGTACATAATCGTGGGGATGGTAAAACAAATTTACAGTATNATTAATATATGTATATGCCATATGCAGCATGCCTATTGTACATAATCGTGGGGATGGTAAAACAAATTTACAGTAAATACACGAACACAGCCAGTCCGACACAAGGGATGGGGGCCCGATTTATTGCTAGCATGGGTAACACTTAACGACCAGCCATATAATGAAAAATAAAAGGGTCTACAATTGCACCGAAAAAAAGACATACATTGCTGCAGGTTACATTAAAATACGTACGCCTTAATATAAATTAACACCGTTAGCCTAACGCNATTAATATATGTATATGCCATATGCAGCATGCCTATTGTACATAATCGTGGGGATGGTAAAACAAATTTACAGTATTTACACGAACACAGCCAGTCCGACACAAGGGATGGGGGCCCGATTTATTGCTAGCATGGGTAACACTTAACGACCAGCCATATAATGAAAAATAAATGGGTCTACAATTGCACCGAAAAAAGACATACATTGCTGCAGGTTACATTAAAATACGTACGCCTTAATATAAATTAACACCGTTAGCCTAACGCNAAAAAAGACATACATTGCTGCAGGTTACATTAAAATACGTACGCCTTAATATAAATTAACACCGTTAGCCTAACGCGAGGGTCAGGGAAACCGCTTGTAAATGATATGAAACCGCCCTGTACATGAAAAATCAGTCTCGTAACATAAAATAAAAGACTGACATATACGCAAGTACATCACAAGCATGATGACATAACGAGTCACAATACATAAAAAATAATGCCCGACGGGGAGACAGTTCATAACAGTGATATCAGTCTTGCTATCACACCAAGAAGTTTAGTGAAAGCTAGAATGCATGCCAACGTGAGAAAGAACGAATGATCGGAAGTACCAACCTCAAAAATGACTACAATGCGTCAAGTGCGATACACATTACGCGACTTTTAAACACGGTTTTCCTTTTCTTGCCACAAAATAACATACATTTTAAAACATGAATTGCGCAAAAGAGACTTCACAGCTACGTGCTAATCCAAACAGATATAAAAAAAACNACATACATTTTAAAACATGAATTGCGCAAAAGAGACTTCACAGCTACGTGCTAATCCAAACAGATATAAAAAAAACAAATATAAAAGCAAATAGTTATAGGCATTAAATAACAGTGTACAGCTTCAAGTAACGTACGTCGAAANAAAAAAAACAAATATAAAAGCAAATAGTTATAGGCATTAAATAACAGTGTACAGCTTCAAGTAACGTACGTCGAAAAATATTACTTTCGTGATGCTGAAAAGCACAGGTGTGATTAGGTCAACACTGCTACACACTAATACAACAGATATAAAAAAACAAATGTAAAGGAAAGTATTTATAAGCACTTACAAACCAAGGCAATCACATATTACACAAGTGTAGGGTGCTGCAAGATGTGTGTTAAACGATGCTAGGCCAGACCAGGCCATCCTAGTCAGCACAACACAATAGCAAACGACTTTCTTACGAACCGACTGAAACGAAACCATAACAATCAGAGTACAGACAACACTAGCAGCTGAACACATCCGATCTGGCCAATGTTACACCATCAACTAACATCATGAGAACCAGTAAGGCAGCACAGGCATTCGACCGGCAACGTGGGCACAGTGCAGGAGTCAGAAAGTAGAAGGGATAGCACAGAACATTAACCAAGAGAGAGAGAGAGAGAGAGAGAGAGAGATACGCGTTAGTCACCAGGGTGACATACCAACCGAGTCACACATGTACGTTTACATTACGAGAGGAATTCAGTTATACAGTACAATGTAACATTTTATTTATTTTTAAATAAATATGTATGTTCTTATTTCGATTACGTACCATTTGTATAGAAATAACAGTAAATGTATGAACTTTGTTATAACGAGTAAGAGAGCAACAATTCACGTACATTTCAACTACAAATTATGTAATCTGCTTTTCAGTCATCTGGAAACATATATACCCTGACATTGCTGGATACAGTGAACCAATCATTTCACCGGGAAAAAAAAAATTCAATACGTAATTGAAAACTTCTGTATAATATTTATATATCTGTGTATATAGTACCGACATTATCATCAGTAGAATATGTACATTTCAGTTTATTTTCCACATCATCACCAGCAGTTCTGGTGGCGGCATTGCATTTTCACCCTTCCGTATATTTGTGACATCTTAGTTTTTCACGTTCCATTTTAGCAGAACATGTTTGTCGTTTATAACTTCTGTAAGACCGTATGGCTCGCACTTCCCATAATAAAGTTCTGCAAACCTTTTATTTCCTTCAGCGCATACTGTTTTGAAACACGACGCAGGCCCTGGTAGTGTTGTGAGCACTCAAATTGGCTGGTAGACACATATACACCTCAGTCGAAAACACAGATAATAAGGCTGAAGAGAAAGAAGACAGGACCCAAGAAGTTGATGGTATGAGCCAAGAAGTCGATGGCTCTGGCATAGGTCCCATTAGCTCTGGTGTTCCCGAAGCCGCAGAAGCTAAACAAGGTGATCTAAACACATTCATCGACTAACTGACGACCCCCACAGGCGAGGGTTGTCTGCAGCACAGTGTAACATAACACACACCACCACCACCCATGATAAACAAGTACCTAAATCAGTCATAAGTTAAGTATTCATGTTGAATGCTTTCAACATGACATCAAGCTGTAAATATGCGCATGTTTCTTTAAAATATCGCTTAGAATAAACTGGTGTTGGTGGAGGATATCACGTCTATATACCCTACTTACTTTTAGATCTAAAAAGCAGTTCGTACCACCACACATCGTCCAGAACTTCTTTCTCTCTTCGAGACGACATAGTGAAAATGCTGGGATGTTGTTCCAGTTTTCAGGAAATTGTATCTGCTTTGTGGCAAGAAAAAATAAAGAAAGATTAAATCACTTGCAGCACTCGACAAAGATACCGAGCTTGCATATCTGCTAATGAATTCCTTTTCGCATAAGCACAACACGAAATAAAATGCGTCTAAAAACACCTACCTGGACATCTGCAACAGGACGATGAGATTATTGGCCATCTCCTATGCCTAGAATATTTTCAAGTTACTGATTGCTACCTTTATAGATACACTACATTCCTGGACCTGGTTTATGATACATCGTGAGCGATCAGCAGCAGCAGCAAAAGAAAGTAAAGGCACCTCTACCACTGAAAGATGAACGAGTGTAAGGAAGTTGAGAGGCCGAATAGTATACTTCGCAGACTAGACAGTGAACGTGCTGAAAAGGTAATATATTTCAGTCCAGCAAACATGCTGGTGTTTGCACCACAGAACCGGCAGTCATCTACTGAGGCAACCCGAGACGGGCAATGCAAACTAGCATGCAGTTTGTTCAGTATACAAGTCAGCATCATGTAAAAACTTTTGTCGTTTCGTCGGCGAGCGTGGTGGTGGATAGCAGATCGTTACGACTACATTCATCCACTACGATCGTTTACTTTGCTACAATATGAATATGGAACAAAGGTTGAAGACTTACCATCTGTAACACTGTCGGTATTGTTAACAGCAAAGGGGGTCTTGAACAGTCGCTACAAGCATTACAGTAACAATGTTACTATTGTGGAAATACTTGCAGTACAATTTGTAATGTATGCTGACATGAAAGTAGCTATTGCATATTCATCCCAGCATACAAGGCGTTACACTGTGATAACTGCGATGCTGTGTTTACCCGCAGTGAATGCCTGAATAAATATAACTATATGTGCAAATCCAAGGTTTGTCGTTCATCGGGAAGCGAGTGCACGTATTGCGTCAAGACATTCGCTAACCACACTAGTGCCAAATGTCATCAAGATAGTAACTTCTCATTTGCCATCGTCTACAAGACCTACCCAGGTATTAACTACAGTGTGGTATACGCGAATAAGTGTATCTTGAATACTCACAGCAGGAATTGCAAGAAAGAAGAATAAGTTGAGCGTGTATCAGAAACTATCATGTATTCCTTTTTTATGTCAAGCCTGTAAAATCATGGCATGTTGTTCTAGTGGTCTGGAAATTGTATCGGTTATCATGGCATATGGAAAGATTGAATCGATTGCAGCACTCGACAAGGTTACCGAGCTTGCATACCTGCCTCATGTCGGATGCTTTCAACATGACAACAAGCTGCAAATATGAGCGTGTCTCTTTAAAATATCGTTTCGAATAAACTGGTATTGGTAAAGGATATCAATTTTGTCCACCCTACCTTATTTTAGGTCCATAAAAGCAGTTCGTACAACACGAAATAAAATCCGTCTACAACACCTACCTGTCTATCTGCAACGGGACGATGAGATTATTGGCTGTCTCCCATGCCTAGAATGTTTTGAAGGCAGTACTAACATTACAGACACACTACGCTGGATTCTGGATCAGAAGTTAGAGCCCCAGGTTCTAGAGTATCAAAAGACAGAATAACATTTATGTCTTGCGCAAATACTGCTGGTACACACAAACTGCCTTTGTTGGTTATTGGCAAAGAACAAAGACCGCGTGCATTTGCATCAGTGGAAAAGTTACCATTTCATTACACGGGGCAAAGGAATGCGTGGGTTACAAGGCCAATATTTTTAGAGTGGCTTAGAGGAATTTTATCCCCGAAGTAAATAAATTTTTATCAAAAGAAAATCTACCGCTAAAAGCAATTTTACTTCTTGATAATGCGCCAGCGCATCCGGTGGATGAAGACTTGCATTCCATTGGTAAAACATTTTCTGGCGTGTACATGCCACCCAATTGTACAGCTCTCATACAACCAATGGATCAAAACGTTATTCTAAATATATAGGTGAATTACAAGAAAAAACTTTTACTGCAAGTTTTTGCGCAGCAAGAACGGGATCCTGAATGCTCTGTATCCGATGTCTAAAAAAAAAAACCACTATGAAAGACGCAGTATTTTCACTGGCTCAAAGTTGGTGTCAATTAAATTCAAGTCTAATAAAAAAAATCCTGGATAGCCCTGTGGCCCCAGCTAAACGTCGAAGAAGATTGTGACGATGATTTTGAGCCTGAAGATGATCTTCCTTTAGCCTTTTTCAGTAACAGAGACTATTCTGAGGTTGAAATTGCCAACTTCTTATCAAGCAATGATGACATTGATGAAACTCAGGAGCCCATTATTGACGAAGAAATAATAAGGCAAGTAACACAAGAATGGGACAGTGAAAGTGAAGAAACATTTGATGCATCTGAACTAGTAGCAAGCATTTCCCATTCTAATGCCTTATCTCCCTTAAACACATGCTTAGAATGGGCTGACCAAGTGGACATTCCTGTGCCAGAGAAGATGCTTTTACGTAAATTGAGAGACAAAGCATTTTACATGTCGCTAAATACCCCCCAACAAACTAAAAAAATTTTCTTCAAAAAAGTGTAATATTAAAGTGCAATAGTTACGTTTTTTTATTGAATGTCAGTATGTTCTTTTTGAAATGCATTCCTAATTTCGCAAAATCTTTGTTTTATTCTAAAAAAATGCCTAATTAAAGATTATCCATACTATAATCCGAACGCTTCGTGGATCCGAACAGGGTGAAAATTGTTGGTGTTCGGATTATCAAGACCCTACTGTACCTATAGTTTCTTTACATGCATGGACGGTAGTTACATGTTACCAAACTTCAAAGGTTTGGAAATGCTAACCATCTATGCTTGTAACAGGGCTTAAAGCCTACTTGTCCTATCACCTTGACTGTAGTCGGTAGTGATGTCTGTGATGTAAATTTGGTGGTCGTAGATTTGGTTGGTGGGAAATGTGGAGCAACTATGCTTACAATAGGGGTTAAAGTGTACTGGTCCTTACCACCTTGTTTGTCATCGGAGGGGATGCCGATGATATGAATTTGGTGGCTATGCTTATACGAAGGGCTAATGTGTACTTGTCCCTGCGGTCCTTTTCGTCATTTGGGCTGATGCATGTTTTATGAATTTGTTAGAAGGAATACGAGAAAACCCTATGTGGAATCGTATAGCATGACACTCGTCCCACCAGGACGCCAGGTGAAAGAAGACAAGACGGAATATGAGGAAAAAAAGGTGGAATGACAGAGCATGTGACTCGTCCCTGCCAGTATGCCAGTTGAAAGGAGACCAGAAGGAATATGAGAAAACCCCAAGGTATGGAACGGACAAGAGAGAGAGAGAGAAAGGAAGGAATGAGGGAGCGTGAGAATAAAAAGGAGACCGGGATGACTGTGATAAAACCCCCAAGAGCAAGAACGGACGAGAGAGAGTGAAGCAGAATGGAATGACGGAGTGCGAGAATAAAAAAACACAAAATATTAAATAAAGGAGACTGGAAGGAATATGAGAAATCCCGCTCAAGGGATAGAACGGACGTGGGTGATAGAGGCTGGAAGGAATGAGAGAAGCTGCATTATGGGGCAATGAACTCTAAAAATGTTCAAACAAGTTGGATGTTTCGGGCATGGAATGACAGAGCATGAATGTCAGTAAATTTGGGATGTTTTTGAGGGAAATATTGAAATTCCGAAGGAAAAAAAGAGGAGAAGGGTAAATCGAAGATGGCCGCCGTGGCGGCACGGCTTCGCAGCCTCCAGCCCTTGCCACAGAAGGAGCATTTTCCTACCAATTTTATCAACGCCCAAGCCTTGATCCATTAAAATCCAATGTGCACAGAGTTGTGTACCATACGCCCAGGCAGATCATTTTTTACCAGTAGCACAGAGTACTTAAGAATACAAAGTTGAAATAGCCGCTTATTCCTCGAAATATAGCCATAAATGTCAGCAAAATGACACCACATCTTGCAATAATGTTGGATCACCGTTCATCAATCAGCGCCTGGTAACCTACTCGCCAGCCAGCAGCCCAACCAAGACAGAAATTTCCGCAGTGTGCAGTAGCCAGACTGAATATCCGTTCCCAAAGACCAACAAATAACGGATTCGCCCATATAAAAGGAACCGCCACGCTATTTTGTATCTGTGTCATTATCTACTTTGTGCCAGTAGAGTACACTGTGGGGCTCAATGCTAAAGACCGTCGCATTGAATAAATTATTAGTAAACCCTAGTACTATTCTAGGTCACATTACTATAGCCTACAAAGCTTACAAAACATTGATTGTGGCAACAAAACAAGACTTGTGATGCGTCGACTCAAAGTACAGCATGCATCAAAAAATTTCTTATTTACAGCACCTGAAACAGTAATTTAAAGTGGGCGTGGAAAGGTTAAATTCTGGATGACTAATTGTGGGGTGCGGATTACGCGTGAACCTAAAGTGATTTCTAATAACATCAAACCTTTATAAACTCCGGATTACAAAGTTGACGCCTTAGCGAGCGCGACACTTGATGCTTTCTCTTCACATAAAAAGTACTTGAAACGTGATTATGATGCACTACGTTCTGATCGCCTCTCCGGTCCCTCATACAAATATGAGGAAAAAAACCATCTGTAAAGTATTTCAATTTTTATTGACAAATAAATGTGGTACGTACTGGTGAACAAGCAGCTAACGGTAGTTTGGCCCCCAAGTGTTTTGACGTTTTGACTCAAGGTTTTTATAATTCGTAAGCAGAGCTTTTAAGTGACTTTTACAATAGAACCTTCTTTTCATTAGTATTTTCCAATTTTACGCGGGACTTTGAAGTTCACAGGCAAACGCAAAATTTACGCCTACATTTTTTAGAAATAATTTTTTTTTTTCATGGTTCATAAAAGTTAATCTGTATAATGAAGAGTGACCAAACGGTGACAAGATGTTCAACGTGTTTTTATCACTTAAAAAAGTTGGATGGGAAACGCAAAAAAATTAAATTCCATTGTTAAGATACGACAATTCATTTGTATACCTGTTAACTGTTTCACGTACATCAAGTAGCAAGAAATATAGCACAACTACTTGTTAACAGTGAAGTGGAGTATGAAGGGACCCCTGGTGACAGCGAGTGGACTGCAGAATGGTGCATACAAGAGGTGGGGTTAGAGGGGCCAGCGGTGTACGCCAGCGGCGGGGCGGCTTAGGAAAGCCCCACTTACACGACTAGACTAGTCCCTGCGGGCGCAGATAAAACACTCGCTGCGCACTGTCATTTGAATGACAATTGCCCTCGCTGTGACAGCCGGGCGACCTGTTGCGTATGCGAGAGCGGCGGACAACACTTTGNAGACTGAATATCCGTTCCCAAAGACCAACAAATAACGGATTCGCCCATATAAAAGGAACCGCCACGCTATTTTGTCTCTGTGTCATTATCTACTTTGTGCCAGTAGAGTACACTGTGGGGCTCAATGCTAAAGACCGTCGCATTGAATAAATTATTAGTAAACCCTAGTACTATTCTAGGTCACATTACTATAGCCTACAAGGCTTACAAAACATTGATTGTGGTAACAAAACAAGACTTGTGATGCGTCGACTCAAAGTACAGCATGCATCAAAAAATTTCTTATTTACAGCACCTGAAACAAAAATTCAAAGTGGGCGTGGAAAGGTTAAATTCTGGATGACTAATTGTGGGGTGCGGATTACGCGTGAACCTAAAGTGAAATCTAATAACATCAAACCTTTATAAACTCCGGATTACAAAGTTGACGCCTTAGCGAGCGCGACACTTGATGCTTTCTTTTCACATAAAAAGTACTTGAAACGTGATTATGATGCACTACGTTCTGATCGCCTCTCCGGTCCCTCATACAAAGATGAGAAAAAAAACCATCTGTAAAGTATTTCAATTTTCATTGACAAATAAATGTGGTACGTACTGGTGAACAAGCAGCTAACGGTAGTTTGGCCCCCAAGTGTTTTGACGTTTTGACTCAAGGTTTTTATAATTCGTAAGCAGAGCTTTTAAGTGACTTTTACAATAGAACCTTCTTTTCATTAGTATTTTCCAATTTTACGCGGGACTTTGAAGTTCACAGGCAAACGCAAAATTTACGCCTACATTTTTTAGAAAAAAATTTTTTTTTCATGGTTCATAAAAGTTAATCTGTATAATGAAGAGTGACCAAACGGGGACAAAATGTTCAACGTGTTTTTATCACTTAAAAAAGTTGGATGGGAAACGCAAAAAAATTAAATTCCATTGTTTAGGTACGACAATTCATTTGTATACCTGTTAACTGTTTCACGTACATCAAGTAGCAAGAAATATAGCACAACTACTTGTTAACAGTGAAGTGGAGTATGAAGGGACCCCTGGTGACAGCGAGTGGACTGCAGAATGGTGCATACAAGAGGTGGGGTTAGAGGGGCCAGCTGTGTACGCCAGCGGCGGGGCGGCTTAGGAAAGCCCCACTTACACGACTAGACTAGTCCCTGCGGGCGCAGATAAAACACTCGCTGCGCACTGCCATTTGAATGACAATTGCCCTCGCTGTGACAGCCGGGCGACCTGTTGCGTATGCGAGAGCGGCGGACAACACTTTGCCGGACACCTGCTGCGGCCAAATCGAGCACGACAAACGTCATCGTGGCTCCCGGTGAGCTACCGGAGGCAGTAGCTCCAGACCTTGCCAACCGCACGCAGAGCAGTGCCCTCACTCACTCACCGTCCACGCGTCTGGGTCATAGACTAAATACGAGGTATAGGCTGTTCACGGCAAAGTCAGCACTTTTGAGGCCCTAGTTACGTTTTCCTTTCAGCCATTTTTTTTTATCATTTAACCACCTTTTTAAATAAATATTGCTATGTAAGTAATAAACACAATGTTTTTATTCCACCACAATCGGAAGTTAACTTCTAAGGCTATAATAAAAAAATTTATTGACTATTATTTTAAATGAGAGGGCTCTCAAAAGTGCTCACTTTACAGTGAGTAGTCTATAGACCGATTGTCGTCTTCTGCGCATATACCCAACACTGACCTACCCCAAACCAACACAACGGTCAAAATTCACCTAGTCAAAAGTCATGAACGTGCTTGTTTACATCTTAATAAAAAAAAAAAGAAACAAGCCTTTCTACGTAGATAAAAAACCTTTGAATACTTGAATTTAATCTAATTGCAATAAAAATTGGTTATCGGATGTAAACAAACAGCTAAAAGCACTTGATTTCATAAACGGTGTTCTTACCTCAAATCCTATCCACGTAATTTGTGATGTTGGGGGAAAAACTGCCCAATGTTGTGACACGATATGTCTACTAAGCACTTCGGTAGCGCACTCTACTACATTTAACCCTCTACGGCCTGTGCCGACCTATTCGTGTTATCTTCACAGTTGACTGAATACGCACAATGAAACTATAGCTATTACCGTTTGCCTTCCCACATCACACATAGAATGCAGTCATTGGATATGGCATTTATAAAGTCGTTCAATATGTTAACAGGACTTGCAGAAGTGGTTTTCGTCGTACGTCGGCGGAGTGATCTTTCAGTTCCAAGCACCTGAGCTGATGGGGAATCTATTAATGCAAACTTGAGAGGGAAAAAAGTTGGTGTAAGAGCTGTCCTCACGAACTCTCCGCATAGGCAGAAGATTAGAGAATGATTAAATTTTAACTTGCGGGGCCACGGTGGCTGAGCGGTTAGCCTGCTCGCCTCCCACCAAGGCAAACTGGGCTCAATCCCCGGCCTGGTCACCGGATTTTCGCATGTGGGAAAAGTGCCAGACGATGCCGCTGGTCGGCGGTTTTTCTCGGGGACCTCCAAATTTCCCCCGCCCTTTGATTCCAGCGCTGCTGACCTCAATCACCCTCATCGGCTCTCAAGACCTCGCTGCCTAAATCACTTCGCTCAATTTTAACTCGCACTACTCTGTTTATGCTCTGCCCAATTGTTGAAGAAGTTGAAGGGAAGATAAATAATAAACTACAAAAAAAAAGGTTAATTTTACTGAGAATTTATTCTCACGTTTACGAACTTGTNAGCTGTCCTCACGAACTCTCCGCATAGGCAGAAGATTAGAGAATGATTAAATTTTAACTTGCGGGGCCACGGTGGCTGAGCGGTTAGCCTGCTCGCCTCCCACCAAGGCAAACTGGGCTCAATCCCCGGCCTGGTCACCGGATTTTCGCATGTGGGAAAAGTGCCAGACGATGCCGCTGGTCGGCGGTTTTTCTCGGAGACCTCCAAATTTCCCCCGCCCTTTGATTCCGGCGCTGCTGACCTCAATCACCCTCATCGGCTCTCAAGACCTCGCTGCCTAAATCACTTCGCTCAATTTCAACTCGCACTACTCTGTTTATGCTCTGCCCAATTGTTGAAGAAGTTGAAGGGAAGATAAATAATAAACTACAAAAAAAAGGTTAATTTTACTGAGAATTTATTCGCACGTTTACGAACTTTTGTAAAAAATACGACGATATCTTTTGTAAATTTTACACTTTGTAATCATACGAAGGCCGTGTTTGTAATACACATAGAAACATTTCTGTAGGGACCAATTATCACTTGGAACCACGAAGACAAAGATACAAATTGTTGTATTCTTTGTATTTGTGATGTGAGTTTGTGTGCGAATGAGGCGATGTTAAATAATAATAATTGAATTTGGGGCGGGGGGAAGTACGATACTTCATTGCCGTTTACCTTAACTTCCTACGAAAGATAGGCTTATGTTATCATGCTGCTATGTGTATCATCCCTGCTCAATACATCTAGAAACCAGCCGTACAGACTTTACGTATATTTTGTAGGTTTTTAACTGTTATTACTGTTTTTCCGACGTACATTCATATAACAATGTATTCTGCGATCATAAAAATGCAACTGCTGTCTGCATGCACGTATAAGGAATCTTCCCTATACGTGAGATTATTTTATTTTTACTTAAGTCAGAGCACTCATTATCTTAAGTTAAAAGAAATTATCTCGAAAGTTAAGTTGATCGTGTGGATAAAAAGGTATGGCGTTATAATGCCATATGGGTGTGTATTTGAGTCTGCGTGCTGGCAATTTTTTTATCCTTTAATCATAAAAAGGATGTTATTGCCCATCTTCTCTCTCTTTTATTAATCCCAACTTACTGTTTTATAGAACAAAAAATATATTTCGACTTCTTAATATTTTAAATTGAAATTATAGCTTATAGTACGTAATATTTAAAGTATTGCAGATTTTACAAAAAAAAAAAAAAGTTTAATTTTACAAAAGAATTTTTGGCAACAGGGTTTCCAGGAATTTTGCTTGTAAAATTATATAAAAAATACAGTTTACGCGACTTAAAGTAAAGTATACGAAATAAGTGTGGGATGCAGTCATCTCCTAGTGATGCCTCTTCCAACTGCTAAATAGCCGTTGAGGAAATCAGTCTGTTTTGAATTTGACAATTTCCGCTGCACAAATAATCACGAAACAGGAATGAAGAGGAGTAGCTCCGATGCGAAAACTGTTTTGCTGGAATTACGCAATGTGTGATGCGGCGAGCAAACAAAAGAAAATACAAATTTTTGTATTGCTGAGATAATTAGGCCGAAGTAGATTGACGTATAAATTATTGCTTTAAACTATAGCTTCTTAAACTTCTACTAGAGGAAATAGCTTTTATTGTCATGCTTTCAAATTTATTTTGAATCAACAAGTACTCTTTATTTGATTAGTAGATCCAATTTCGCGGCATTGAAATTCCATAAAAATTATGGAAATGTTGAGACATTTTGAATGTGTGCAGGTTCTCAATATTTCTAGTATACTACTTCCTTATTCCTACTCAATCTTTAGTGTCGGTATCTGGTGTATGAAAGCCTTGTATTCAAATGCAGTATTAATGCGTGCAATGGCCGTCATACGTTATGGCCGTTCGCTGGCTTTGTTCCTTTCTTTTGAGAACAGTCCCAGGACTTCATTTAATTGTGTGGAGTNGGGGGGGGCCCTCTGTGTACCAGGTATGGTTCCGAACAGACGCCGTCTAGACGACAGGTGAGTGCCTAATTCAGCAAGAGACGTGTTATCCCCCCTCCTCCCTACTAAGTCCACCGGTCACGTAATCCTCTTCTGTCCTGAAGGCGACTCTGCACGCGTTGTCTTCCAGACGTACCGGGGCGCCTAGCACCTGGCCTCGAACCTTACGTTGAAAGTCGTCCAGGGTAAGGAAGGTGGGGTGAGGCTTGTCACCTCCGACCCAATATACGGCATTTCAATAGCGCCCCTTCTTTTTCTCGTCTTCCTTTCTTTCCGCACCATTCAACGGCCAGGTATTATGGGAAAGCAGCGGTTGAGGTAAGAAGAAGCGGAGGGGAGAAAAGNTCTTTCCGCACCATTCAACGGCCAGGTATTATGGGAAAGCAGCGGTTGAGGTAAGAAGAAGCGGAGGGGAGAAAAAGTAGAGCAATAGAGGCCGTCAAGAAAGGGAGAAGGAACCGGAATACTNTTCTTTCCGCACCATTCAACGGCCAGGTATTATGGGAAAGCAGCGGTTGAGGTAAGAAGAAGCGGAGGGGAGAAAAGTAGAGCAATAGAGGCCGTCAAGAAAGGGAGAAGGAACCGGAATACTTTTCGTAGAGATGCAGGAGTACGGGTGCAAGGGAAGGACGGCGGAACTGGTCCGGAAGTTCGAGAGCGCGAGTAGGACGAGGTCGGGGATTCCCTCCTGCTGCAGGCTGCCGTCACACCGTGCGTGTGAGCCGCGCCTAGCGCCCGATCTCACACTGCGGTCGAGCAGGGAACTTCACCTACCTGCGCACGCAGTTTGTCCCGACTGCCATGCAGCCGTGACTTCACGTGTATAGTACCTTCGCGGTTTTTTCACACTTATTGAATCGAACCTTTGAAAAATCACCCTATGTGCTATGTTGTTTGCCATATATATTGTGTATCACAAGCGTTTTATACTTCTGTTTACAAAATAAGTGTCCTTATTTTCAATGAATTAAAAATNCCATATATATTGTGTATCACAAGCGTTTTATACTTCTGTTTACAAAATAAGTGTCTTTATTTTCAATGAATTTTTATTTTTATTTTTATTTAGTTTATAAATTATTATATTTAATTTATAATCAATATGAATAAAAACAGTGAGGAAATAGGTGTTGGTAATGCCTAGTAAAAATAGTTCTTATGCAAAACATTATTACACAGAGTGCACACGTAATTTTCTAGACTCGATTAAGATTTGTTTGCGTGAGGCGGAGGAATATCCTGGAATTAGAACTTAAGCAGGGCTTCAGAAAAATTGGAAGTTACAGTGAAACGACTATACCTACATTGTTGGCGTTTCCCAACAGTATTTTTCCTTTAGGGCCCTTTCCTTTAGGGGTTCCTCATGCCGCCGTTCGAAAATTCGAGAAATATGTTAAACATTTTATTTCATGTTATATTAATTGTGCAATAAGTTCATTTCATAATTTATATTTGTGTCTTAAATATGCACTCTAAAAAACACCGTAAACCTGAATTATATATATATATATATATATATATATATATATATATGTTCTGTACAGAAAATGCTCTTTTTCGGATTCAGCTATTGTCGTCAAAGTTCAGTAAGTAAACCGTATCTGTGTAATTAAGATACAAGTCACCATATGACTAAATTTAATTAGTATATCTTTATCAGTTTACAATATGACAAATAAAACTATCGCGAAACAAAGTAAATGAGAAAATAGAGAAGCGTTTCATCATTGTGAGCGACATGTGATATTTATGACATGTCACGTCTTCACGTCTTTGAAGTCAGTTTCTATTGCACAGCCACTTAACTTATGATTACTGCTTTATGACACTATTTTATATGCTTTCTGTGAGTGTATTTATTTGNTATTGCACAGCCACTTAACTTATGATTACTGCTTTATGACACTATTTTATATGCTTTCTGTGAGTGTATTTATTTGTAGTTTTAATTGGATTTGTAAAGCAAAGTAGAATCATACAAATTAAAAATAATACTGCAGTTTTTCGTATGTGAGTCATTGTCTATTCCCTGAATTTAATATCTTACTTAACCAAACGATTTGCAACTGGTGGTATAGATAGTGTAGAGTCAGCATTTGGCGTTATCGTATGTGTAAACGTCCACTTTCATCCATCCAGAAGTATCGATAATACCACGGACGTCTGTGTTTCTGAGATATTTTCAATTTATTAGGTAATATACTGCTGCAGTTTTGGCCAGTGCCGCGGCAGTTTATGTAAAGTTGCGTTTCATATCCTTTCCTCCGCACACACGGCTCCCTAGTGCGCTTTTTTTTATTTTATTTTGCTCTGTGTATCGCATTGTTGTACGTCTTTCACCCAGAACTACGTCCGTTTCCCTATCGATGCGTTATCCTTCCTTTCCATAACTTGCGCATTGTGTTCCTTCTTTGGCAATATTGCATTTCTCTCCACCCGCGCTACTAACGTTAATAAAACCGGCGAAAGACGAATCGTAAGCGTGTGATATTGGTTCTGATGAGCACGAATAAAGCTGGAGAACTCGCTCTTATGACTGAAACTGTGCCAGACGATATTAAAGAACCAACGTGGAAAATGTTCTCGATATTGCAATTGCAAAAATGCTTGCCTATGCGGAAAGAGGCTGCGTAATGGCTTTCTATTTCTTCCCAGGAATGTAGTTGGTGGGTCGATTTGGTGTGCTAGAAGGAGAGAGAGAACGAGAGAGAGAGAGAGAGAGAGAGCNCCAGGAATGTAGTTGGTGGGTCGATTTGGTGTGCTAGAAGGAGAGAGAGAACGAGAGAGAGAGAGAGAGAGAGAGCGAGAGAGAGAGAGCGAGAGAGGAAATTGTCAAGGTATGTTACTGTACAGAAATAGTTCTTCAATAATTTCCTGTTTNGAGAGAGAGAGAGCGAGAGAGGAAATTGTCAAGGTATGTTACTGTACAGAAATAGTTCTTCAATAATTTCCTGTTTGGAATATTTTTTGATAATAACACACTTGATAATTAGTCATCAGAAAATGTTAGAATTACTGAAAAATGGAATATACCAACGCACTACTGGCAAATTTCATGTTAGAAAATTAACTGTAGCCAAGTTTCACATTTTGGAGACCCAGCCAGTAATGTATGTTTTTCTTTACATCGTACTCAAATACACAACAATAGAAGCAGAGTCGTTTGTGAACAATATGAGGAACGCCGAATATGCATTATGTAAATTATAATCCAGAGCTAACCAAAGATCCTTTCAATGCTACGGTAATATGGAATCTATGGTTCGTGCAACTTTTTTTAAATAATTTTTTCTTCAGTGGACAAATTTAGAAGTCATTGGTTTTTGTGATTTTCTTCAAAAATACATAACTTACTGCATAACAAAATTACACGCTACTTAATATTTTGATATTATTTAGAAAATTCTATGACACGAATGTTTTTAAAATGTCAAATAATTAATGTGCAACAGACTTTTTTTGAAAGTATTTAATGCATGGCGTTTTGCTTGACCGGTAGACTAACTTTGCCAAAATATTCATGAAGTCTAGTTTCCACCAGAGTTGGAAAACTAGCAGATGTTTGCCAGAGGACCTATGTTCGAGGTGTTCGAGGTCCTCNAGTCTAGTTTCCACCAGAGTTGGAAAACTAGCAGATGTTTGCCAGAGGACCTATGTTCGAGGTGTTCGAGGTCCTAAGTGCACATTCAGCAAATTGAAACGCTTGGTCAAGATATATCATTGGAAACAGTGATATAGCTAAATTTCTAAAAGATGACTAAAAGAAAAAACAAGTGCAGATTTTAGTGCCCTAAATAGACGAGTCGCTTCACAGTTGGTTTATCATTATAGAAAATATGCGTATCCTATTCCAAAATCTCACTTGCTTCTCTATTTTCTGCGATTATTCAC
This sequence comes from Clitarchus hookeri, assembly GCA_002778355.1. Taxonomy (NCBI): domain Eukaryota; kingdom Metazoa; phylum Arthropoda; class Insecta; order Phasmatodea; family Phasmatidae; genus Clitarchus; species Clitarchus hookeri. The sequence continues at coordinate 526,334 of NQII01001047.1, forward strand.
TTCCGCTTTGTTCATCCGATGCCATCTGTCGGCAATCCTCTGCGCTTAAGCTGAGAAGACGCACCATAGCGTAAGTTAGAAAAAACCTCCGAAGAAGAATGAAATAATCGTATTAACTACCAAAATTTTTTACAACTATGAACAGTTCTATATATTTATATAGTGCCTGGAAATCTAAATAATGAAAAATTATGAAATGTATCACGGTATACATAATAAATAGCAAAAGCATTATTGAAGTGCGGTTTCGTGTTTATAGTCTCACAGTCCAATAATCTCTAATAGCACAAATACCAAAAAGAGCATAACAGGTTTGTCCACGGCCTTATCATATTGTTACAACAATTACTCATATAATGATGGTTTGATTGGCTTTCTTGATATTGATTCATAAGTTTTTCTGAATTTTGTTAGGTTCGGCGAAGCGTATATTAAATGTGAGCTACGGTTGTACACCTGCGTTGAATTGTCTGTCGATGACTTTGACACTGAATAACGTCCCCAAGATTTATCTATTAAAAACTTTTTGTATAATATTGTCACATACGAACTTTCTAACAATTTCAAGACGTCGTTTTTACGTCGTTTTTACTAGTCTCCGTGACGAAAACTGTACGGTTTGTGGTTCCGGGTTTGAGTCGATGATAAACCGTACGAGTTAAACACCAACTTGTCAAATTCATTCTCAAGGTGGGTGCTATGATACATGTACAAATAACGTAAAATTAAGAAGTTATTTAAATGTGTTTGAATCTTGAATGCTTTGTAGGTAAACAAAATGTGAGCATTCGTATTTAATTTATGTAATGTTCATAAACATAAAGTATTTTCACAAGAAAGAAAAAAGATTGAAAACTTGTATTATTTTGTTTAAATTTCAAGAAATGTTTAGAAAGAAAATTATTCTTTATGCTTAAAAAGTTTGTAGCAAACATTGGGCTATTATACAAAGCTTTTCTGAATAACCCTGTTTCGAGCTTGATCTTGGGTAATATACTTAAATCCGACAGTGGCCAGAGATTGCGGGGGAAAAACGTACAAGTAAGTAATAGTTATAAATATGGCAGACGATACGTTGGAAAGTGTATTTCACATATTGCTATCAAATACAGCCAAAATAGGTAAATTTTTTTTAGCTCGGAGTTATACTGACTGGCTGCTGTGCAATTAAACCTTTTTTTGAATGGTACATCACCGTGGTTTGAATCGTTTATGTAGTAAAAATTAGGCGGTTATTAAGCATTTCCTTAGTTCTCCAGGCACAGATCTAGATCGCAATTAAGTTATAAAATATACTTAAAAAAAAGTATTTTTTAAAAACTTTTTGACACCAATTTATTTAAAGGAAATATGCATTCTGAAAAGTAATTTTCTGCATATTGCACGTAAATTTCTGCTTCCTAAAACCTGTTCTGTAACTATTGAATCGCACTACCAAACAACGCGACAAATCCCCAGTCAGATACAGTAACGCGCACAATTTCAGAAAGTGTTTTACAAGGCTTTATTGACCCATAGGTTGCAGCGGAGCCCGATTAACGTGTTAGACACTCCAGAAACAGGTTGCCGCAGCCGGAAAGCACCACGCCATGCATATCAAATACAGAAGCGCAGTTCGCTCATCCGGAATTGTCGTCTTNGTCGTCTTGGATTTACGTATAGTTCTCAATAACATAATTTTAGAATTTAGTATTAAGAAATCAAGCTTGTCACGGCACAGGGAACATTGCAACAATCATTTCGAGATACAATTTCTCTTTCTCCCTTTTTCCCTTGACACCTCAAAGGTTGCCTCATTATTTAGTAATTTTTGTCCCATGTGAAAATAAAAGGAAATAACTGAAAACTTACAAACTTCAAAAATTTTGTAAAGTGATTCTGTATGTCATGTCAAGCTTTGACTTTTAATGTCTTCTCATGGAGTTTGGTTGCGAAGGGGCGACTTAAAAGTATCCTATCTTTAACGGTCCCTTTCCGGATTTCGAACAAGTGTGCACACTTGCAAACATCCTAATACGACCCCTTTCAGGATAGAAATAGTGATAAACTAAAATACTGATAGGGCCCCTTTCAGGATTCCCTTACAATTGCAGCACCCAAAAAAAAAAACGTATATGAGAATAGGATATTTTTTCACTTTCTTAACGCAATGTGCAACACTTTCGGATCCTTAAAGTGCCCCTACAGCATTTTGTGTCACTTCAGATTTACAGGAAAGCCTTACTAGCATCTCTTTCAAAATAGGATACTATTAAGGTTTTTATAACATAATTACGAACGATGTGAAACCGGGAAGTGGGTAACTTCCAGATATTTTCACTGAACATGTTGCAGAAAATATCCTGATATGTCTCACTTCCAGATCTGGATGTCTTTCTGATTTTAAAGCTAAAGAAATCCGGAAAAGTATCCTATCCTGAGAGAGTCCCTTTCAGGATTTGTTTAAAACTAAGCAACCACGAAGAGTCCTGCTAGTACACCCATCAATAGGATACTTTTCCGGATTTTTTTGCTCGAAAATAAGGAAGAGTGCGAATTCTGCAAAAGGGGCCCTATCAGGATGTTGGGAAATGTGTACACTTGTTAGAAATCCAGAAGGGACCCATTCAAATAGGATACTTTTCAGCGTCCCCGTTACGAACATTTGTAAAATAATGTCGAAGATGTATCGCCTCTGTCTCCCCTCACCATGGAAACCTCTTGATGGACGTGGCTCGTTGTTCTTCCGAGTGGCGACTCTTGAAAAGGGTGTACAGTAGGGCGAAGGGGCGCCGTCTTTTGTCCGAGGTCGCGGTGCAAGAACTAGCAGCTAGCGAGTGCGAGGTCGGCGTCGCGAGGTCTCCCAGGTCACGCATCGTCCCATGGGAACTCGCCGGTTCCTCGCCCTGCATCCAGATCGGATTTCAGTTGTTTCACGAGCCCTATCATAGCAACGCCGAGGAGGGAGAGGGCAGGGGTTTGGCGGTTTCATTGTTACTGCCCCGGCAACNGGGGGGGCAAAGTGCGGTTTCACACTGACCATGCGTTCAGGGCAGTTTTCCCACATCACCAGGAAGAGCCTCGTAACAATTTGTGGCACGAATCAAAACTAGGAGGCTGAAAGGAGGAAGAGGGAGCTCATTGCAGTGAGTATTGTTACGTTGTGAAAAGGGGAAAGTGAGCGAATTATTATTACAGGGTGCGTGTCGACCTTTGCCGTTAATACCCTAAGGGGATCAGACGAATGAGCTACAGGCTGTTATGACATCTTCTCACAAACTGTTATGCTTTAGTCAGTCTGCTTTTATTCACATTATGGCTAACGTAGATCGCAATGCAAAGCAAAAAGTGAAATAATAATAATAATAATTTGCACCAGTATTGTTACGGAATGTATCTGAAGGACCGACGAAATTAAAAACCCCCGTTCTGATTCACTATGGCAGGGCGACACCATGCAAATGTGAATCAGAAACGCTGATCTCATTCATACTCGTGAGTTGAACTTCAAATATCGATACTGCTTCGCTAAGATGGGTTGCAGTCAATTAAATATGAAAATTGTATTTGGTATTTAATCATGTGATTGTAAAAAATCATCTACAGAATTTATTTAGTCACTGAAGGTTTTTCGTGTAATACATATATACGTCTGCTTATTAGTGTAGGCCCTACATGAATATATAATGGCCCCTTGTATCTTTTGTTACATTGAACATATTCCCGTAAAGTTACAATCGACCAAAATAATTAAATATTAAAATATATAAGTGCCCTATTTTGAGGGTGGTGGGAGGCAACACTATTATTCAACTCTTTTAAATTTCAGAAGGGAAATTTTTCGATCACTTTGTTGCATGTATTTGTTCACATCTTAGTGGAATAGATTTTAATGTACTCTAGTTACATACTCGTATACTACATAAATAGTCCTAATTGGTGTCGTGGTAACACACTCGACTTATATTAGGCAGAAGCTGGTCTCAATTCCTGAGTCGGCCAATTTTATAATTTATTTCCCCTCCCTCTCCCCTACCGAACCCTGAAATAACTCTATGCCGTGGTAGTTGCTTGAGATATGCCATAGCAGATTCCTCCCTGACTGTGCGAGCTGCTGATTTAGTCTCTGATTTCCTGCCACTGCGTCTTAAAAAATTTAAGCCCAATTGGTAATAAAAAAACAAGGGAGGCGTCTTAGCATATTGTAAAATTTGAGTTTGGATTTTTAGCTTAATTTACAACTACTGAAACTTTACTTACGTCGTAAATGTCAGTCTACTAATTTAAGGGTAAAATGCGTACAAAAGTCTCAACGTCATAAAAAGTAAAATCTTTTGGCCTCATTAAATTGTTTTGAAGCACTTTTGAAGGTTGCAACTATTTACTCGAATGTGATGTGATTAAATTTTTCCTCACTCGAAATATTTGTATGTATATTTAAGAGTTTTATAATGTTTTCTTGTTACAGTTTGAAATTTTTTTAAAATTTAGTTTTTGAAACTGAGCATAAAGTGTGTTCATAAATATTACTGGGCAACAGTAAGGAACCATAACATATAACAATGCCCTAAAAGTAAAGAAGAAAATAATTTCAGATATGTTATTAAAATTAAACATTATTCACGTTTAATTTGTCCACTAGATAGCGTCGGAATCCCCACATCCTAAAATAAAATAAATGCAAACATCTGAAATTGCAAAATTCTTANACATACTCGTATACTACATAAATAGTCCTAATTGGTGTCGTGGTAACACACTCGACTTATATTAGGCAGAAGCTGATCTCAATTCCTGAGTCGGCCAATTTTATAATTTATTTCCCCTCCCTCTCCCCTTCCGAAACCTGAAATAACTCTATTCCTTGGTAGTTGCTTGCGATATGCCATAGCAGATTCCTCCCTGACTGTGCGAGCTGCTGATTTAGTCTCTGATTTCCTGCCACTGCGTCTTAAAAAATTTAAGCCCAATTGGTAATAAAAAAACAAGGGAGGCGTCTTAGCATATTGTAAAATTTGAGTTTGGATTTTAGCTTAATTTACAACTACTGAAACTTTACTTACGTCGTAAATGTCAGTCTACTAATTTAAGGGTAAAATGCGTACAAAAGTCTCAACGTCATAAAAAGTAAAATCTTTTGGCCTCATTAAATTGTTTTGAAGCACTTTTGAAGGTTGCAACTATTTACTCGAATGTGATGTGATAAAATTTTTCCTCACTCGAAATATTTGTATGTATATTTAAGAGTTTTATAATGTTTTCTTGTTACAGTTTGAAATTTTTTTAAAATTTAGTTTTTGAAACTGAGCATAAAGTGTGTTCATAAATATTACTGGGCAACAGTAAGGAACCGTAACATATAACAATGCCCTAAAAGTAAAAAAGAAAATAATTTCAGATATGTTATTAAAATTAAACATTATTCACGTTTAATTTGTCCACTAGATAGCGTCGGAATCCCCACATCCTAAAATAAAATAAATGCAAACATCTGAAATTGCAAAATTCTTAACCACATTTATAGAGTTTGTCTAATTGAACCAAATGAATACCATAAAACGTGTTCACGAAAAAAATGACATAGATCAAACTAAGATGCAAACATTTTTCTCGTGACTGAGAGATTTTAGATTGGCAAGTAATGAGTCACCATTCACTGCGATAAAAATATCGGCAACAAGAACGAATGATCTAAAAGATATGCGGCACCACCACGGGCTACATTGCAGCTGATTAAAATTTAGCTACGCTTGCAGCATATAACTGTCAGCAGGGGACGTTAGCGCCGCGACAACCCTCGTAATGTGAACGGTCGCAGGACGAAGTTGAAAACAGTGTAATCAGTGCGCGTGCGGAGAAAGCGTCACTGAGTAACTAGCATCCCTTGCGACGCATTCTACACATGCACATCTGAACAACTTGCAGGGTTTGAGTAAGAGGAAATCGGTAGAACTCAGGAGACAGGGTGGTCGTCTCTTCGAAATGCCCGCCACGTGGACTGTCGTGACCGAGTTGTGCTACAGTAGTAGGGAGTAGTAGGAACACAAGATGACACACAAACACCAAGAAAACTCTGGGCGACCCAGAATGACCACCTGAGAGGGAGAAATTTACATCATCGGACAGGCGGGGACACTCACTAACAACAGTGTTTCTCTACGATCCAACGAAACGCCGCAGTATCACTAGTGACCCCTGTTTCCACCGCACTATTGCGAGGCGACTTGCAGAAGAAAACTCTCGTTCTCGACATTCCTTACGTTGTCTTGCATCGCAATCTCTAGAATGGTGACTTCGTTGGAAGCTTTGTCGTAATCGGGTGACGTGGTTGACTCGTCTTTAGTGACAGAGCTGGTTGTCTGGACAAGAATGAAAACAGTGCTGGAGACTGTAAGGGAACTGGACAGCTCACAAATCCGGACTTACTGGTTGCTGAGCTGCCTGAAATGGTGGCGTTGTTCTGTGGGGCGCAATATTCTTTGATCTTGGGTTTCCCTGGTAGTGATAAAGGTAACATTAACGGTTCAGCGGTACGTACAGGAGATTCTGCGGCCTCATAGCATGGCTTCAATAGGTAATTTCTTAACAGTATAACGCTCACCCACATACAAACATGGGATTCCCAGAACTGCCTTTGAGCTGTCAATATCCTTCCTTGACCAGCCTGTGTTCTGACTTGTGGCTTATACAATAGGTATAGATCCAGATAGAGTGGCAGTTACAACTACGAGACGATATTCTACAGGAAAGCATTAGTCGTATCTATGACTACATGCTGTACTTTCTTGTCGCATGCATCCAAACAAGGGATAATGAAAAATATTTTATTAAAAATAATTTCCAGTTTTACAATTTTGCCGTCACGCACTGTCTATTTCTAGTTCCCAGTTTCATTGCGTTCTCACTTCCTGTGCCAAGTTTCATACCACTCAGATGTATTCTTAGGGTCACCATTTTCATGGCAATGTGCTTGCGTCTTCTTATGTATATTTATAAATATTCAATTTGATTGTACACTGACGTTTGTGAAAAATGCAACACCAAGAAGGATACATGTGATTGAAAAGAACATTATACCACAGATTAGGTACATGACAATACACAATTGATTAGGATTACAGAACTGTACATTATCTCTGTCCTTGAGAATTCAGTATGGTGTGAAGCCCCGATGTCCTGCAAACAGAGTCCTGTCCTGCATGGAATCAAATACGACCTGGATATGTTCCTGGGGAATCTCCCTCCACATGGCTTGTATGCGAGTCCACGAAGCATCAGCAGTGGTTTCTAGAGGACCGTGGCATACAAGTCGTTGGCCAACCATATCACAGGCATGTTCGATGGGCTATATATCAGACGAACCTGCAGCCAAGGGAGCAATGGTACCCGTCGTTCATTGAAAAAGTCTTGCAAATTCCTTGCCAAATGTGGCCGGGCATTGTCCTGCTGAAATATGGCATGTGGGGTTGTCTGCAGGAGGGGCAGTACCTCGAGCTCCAAAACCTTCCTGAAGCAGTTGCTTTTCAGATTGCCCTGAATGCATAGGAGTTGAAATCGCTTGTTGTATCCAATGGTGCCTCAACACCATCACACTTGGCGTTTTGGCGTTTGTCTGCTATGCCGCTCCACAATGCAGGTTGCCAGATTGCAGTCACCATGGTTGCGTCTAACACATATGCGCCCATCACTGTAAGACAGGTTGAAGCGGAACTCGTCTGAAAACACTACATTTTGCCACTCAGCACGCCAGTGACGGCGTTTGTCGTTTCTGGACAATGGAAGCCGACACAATGGCATGCGTGCCACCAGTTCAGCCCACAGCAGATGGCGCCGAACTGTTGACGCAGATAGATCCAACCCATTGAAGTGCTCCAGTTTCGAGCCAACATTGTAGTCGAGGCTGTACGGTTCGTTACGGCCATGCGGACGAGATGGCGGTCATCCCGTGCTGTGGTCACATTGTGTGGTCCAGTACCAACTCGTCGCTGCGTACGACCGATCATTCTGCTCCTTTCGAACTCACTCACATGCTGATATGACGCCCTTTGACGTTGACAAGTCCTACATACTGACATTTTCTTTCACTCCGTTTGACGATTCTTCACTGACTGCACTTGGCAGAACACGGACCTTTCCGGTCACACAAGAGAGGGAGCTGCTGGGCCTATGTGTACACCATCTCTCTACAATAGTAATCACTTATTGCTGTTACACTGTTCTACTTTTCCTCCGAGTTTGGGTTCATTTGGGCCATTCTTTCTGGGTGTTGCATTTCTCACAAACGATAGTGTATATAACATTGATTATTCGGTAGAGAAACTGGAATTTCGCGAGTTGAAGAGGTGCTAAATAGATTTGAAACATTTTTGTACTGTGTTGTTACTTTTTTTACTGGGCCACTCGTTTCCTGATAGCTCCTGCAGAATGTTGATCAGAATGTGGGGTATAGAAATTGCAGCCCCTCTAGGGTACCTCTGTTCACCACACACCATAAGGCTCAACGATTAATGTGAACATGGGAACATTTCCATTGGACCCTCGATGCATGGAAAAACATGCCTGGACAGATGAGTCGGGCTGCATGTTAGTACACGCCAATGGCAGTGTAGGAGTGCATCTTCAAGTACATAAAGCGAAAGATACCTCGTGTAGACATGGCACTGTTCAGACCAAACTTATAGTATCCTCGTATTTACAATGTTTACTTAGGGTGAAATGAGTGTTATAGTACAAATTCCATCATTTTTTACCATCGAACGATACATGGACCTGCTGGCAGATCACATGCACCAATTTATGGGCCTACAGTATCCTGCAGAAGACCTGTACCTACAGCAAGGAAAGGCATAGGCCCAGCACTCCCGAATTGTGGCAGAGTGATTGGATGAACACTCTACTAACTTGAGATTGCTTGCTTGATCTTCTGAGGTCACACGACCTCAATCTTATTTAACATATCTGTGATGCTCTCGAGAGAGATGTGCGTGCCACGGATCCAGCTCCAACTAATATCAGTGCATCTTGAGATGCTGTGTAGCAATCATGGATCATTATGGCTCTTGACCGCTTCTGGTGCCTCGTGGAGTCCATGTCACGTGGCATCGCAGCCATCAGGGTGAAAGGGGCTGCTACACGCTACCCGACAGATATCTCTAATTCAGCTGCACATGAGTGTACACGTAGAAAGAGGCCGAGCAAATCACCTTTAACCTAGTACATAGGTTACAGGCTCATAATGAACAAGTTACAGTGCCTGGGCGGTATGCAGAAGTGTCAACTTTGGCCCAGAAGAACTCGCGAAATTTGCAGCTCTCTATTTACTGCGCAAGGGCAGGAAAATTGTTCATTGGCTAAATGTGACTTTCAGTTAATTTTATTCAAGGAGGAAAGGGAGATTCCTTAATTTTACAGACTTGCATACGTATAAGAACTATCATCGTTATGATTAGTACTTGGTAAAATATCTTGAGTTCTTCTTTCATTCACCTCTTAGCATTCATAGAAGCCAAATTGAATTTTTTTTTGCTACACTTCACAAATCCAGAACTTCATGAAACATTACAAGAAACGCCATTCACTGCTTATATGACCGAACGGAGTCCAGTAATAAAACGAAATATTACCTTGTCTTGAAACTCCATGTATCCTTTGTCCTCATGGTTAAGACCATTCATGGTGGAGTAGAATTTCTGCAGTTACAAAACCCTTGTATTTACCTGGACAAAAGTCATTAAATTAGTTTCACTTTATGGTGGAATGGACTGTGTTTGTGAGGCGCAAGGGATCATAAAATGTAGGTCTCCGGGAGACAGAAACAACATCAGGTTGTCAGTTGAATTTCTCGCACCCCACTTGGCGTGCGGGGTGTCGGATGGCGACAGGTGCGCCGGCCCCCATCGCGGTGTGACAAGTGTATGCTCAAGGAAGTGAGGTCCTGATGGGGTGAGGAAGGGCAAGGAGACGGTAGAAACTCGAAGCGATGTGCCGTCCGTCGCCAATTATAAATTAGGGCCTTCCTGAATCGGCGTTCCAACAGGCTTGCCACATGACACTGCCTAACCCTTGGAGAGAAACAGGTGCGCAACTTCTGCAGTAGGCAGCTCTACAGGAAACTACGTCTTCGCAAAGTTTGGAGCTGTATTCCACCTAATCATTATTTAGTGAAATTTGAAATATAAATAAGAGTTATCCCTGAATCTCGGTCATTATTGAATAATCACTCAACTTCGAAGTTACCTGAGAAAGAAAATCTACAAACCGGATTTTATTCTACTAAAACTTTTAAACGAAATAATAAATAAGTTTGTGCGTTTGTTTTCGTTGCAAGTATAGAAAATTAAAATATTATGATTTTTTTTAAGTTAATTTCAAAGGATATCTGAACATAAACTGTGGATACTAGTTAAAAATAAACACACATTTTAACAGTATTTTAGAGACAGCGTTTAGGTATAAATCAGCTTGTAAACGACAGTCAGAAATTGCAATACAAGCTTTCCAACAGTCACGATAATCCAGTGGCGGATTTACCAGCAGGCTAAGTAGGCTGGAGCCTAGGGCGGCAGATTTTAGGGGCGGCAAATTTGGGGCCAATTTTTTTTTTTATGTCTTACGGAAATTAAAAAGATTCATTTTTATATACCTAAATGTTATAATGTCCACACAAACAATTCAACGTGTAATATGTTTCACCACTTAGATAAATTTTTCTACAATTTGCGTAGTCGCGTTTGGTTGCGGCGCGGGAACGAGTGACATGACCGTTCGCTAAGTGTGTCTGGCGGAATTGACTGCACGAGCGCAGGAGCCGAAGCGGGGTCGTGCTGTTGTAGGCATACGCCACGTGGTGGCACTGAGCTCCAGAGATAGACATAAAGCGGCGGCCGGCGATACAAACGGGCAAGTCCCGTCCCGTATTTACTATTTCTGGTTGTGTGCTGTAATTTTTCAAAGTGTTTCGTGGATTGTATTAATAATTTCATAGCATAATATCACCGGTGCGTAGAAACTTATAGTAGGTAAGTAATCATCATATATTACAATAAATCATCCGTATGAATAAGTAAGACGTAATTTAACTTGATAAATAGCTATTTCGGAAGCTATGCAAAGAAATTTCGATTTTTATGTTATATCATACTTAAATAAATTTCTTGTACTTATGTTAGGTAGTTATTCAATGACTAAAGTCTGAACAAAGGATNTGTTATATCATACTTAAATAAATTTCTTGTACTTATGTTAGGTAGTTATTCAATGACTAAAGTCTGAACAAAGGATGTACGAGAAATAAAACTCCCAAGTAATATTTTTTATTTCATTTCTTGGAATCCAAGAAATTGTTAGAACGAGTGATGGGAGAAAGCCACTTATTAGAGCTGAGTATACAAATAAGGCAAAAATAAAAAAAGAAGAACAAGAACAGATTATCCGTAGAACGATAAAAATTGACAGTTTTTTCTAAAGTGGAAGAGAAAGTAGTGTTGAAAGACCAGGAACTTCAACAACATGCACTGACACAATACAATCTGGAAAAGATGAAACGGATTTGAACTCTGCGGCCCAACAACAACAGTCATCTGTTGAACCATCTACTTTTGAAAAAAAACGGATATTTATGTTTTTGACGTAGAGGCGGTAGAGGAATCATCAATAAGTATAACAATTGAAGATGCGTATCAGAATCAGACGTTAAGTAATGACCAAGTGCAAACAACAGTAAATCTAAACAAAGATCCAGCTTTATGGGAAATCAACGATACCTTCAGGGAGATTATCGGAAGGTACGGCTTCGATCAAAACAAGTCTTGTGGCTTTTCTAAAAGTGAAAAAAAATAATGAAGTGAATGACCGAAATTGGCTGGTTTATTCTGAAAGTAAAAGATCTGTATATTGCGGGCCCTGTTTGGCATTCGGTCCATTGGAGAATAAGACTCAGTTTGAGAACGAAGGATTTAATGACTGGAAAAATGCAGAACACCGAGTAGCTCAGCATGAAAACTCTGCGCGTGATAAATATAGTATTCCTAGTTTGAAAGTTAGAAGTGAGATTGATGGCCGACTCGATAATTTACTGCATGTCGAGATTGATGAAGAAATTACTTATTGGAGAAACGTCCTGAAGAGGGTTGTTGCCGTAGTGAAGTGGCTGTGTTCAAGAGGCCTCGCTTTCAGAAGAAAAAATGAAAAGTTCGGTGATCCGCATAACGGAAATTATTGTATGATTTTGGAACTGTTAGCTGAATTCGATCCTTTTTTAGCCAGTCATATTGAACGATTTGGGAATCAAGGATCTGGAAGTACCAGTTACTTATCAAAGACCGTTTGCGATGAGTTTATTCTATTGATGGGTCATAAAGTCTTAAACCACATTGGAGGCGAGATAATAAGGGCGAAATATTTTTCCTTAATCATCGATTTAATACCAGATATAGCACATGTGGACCAACTAACCCTCGTCATTAGATACGTTTTGGAAACAGGCGAACCATGTGAAATATTTCTAAATTTTTTGCTCTCAGTGGGACATAAAGCTGAAGAAATGTTTTCTGCCATTGTATCGGAACTCAAAACACTGGGCATAAATATTGAAGACCGTCGTGGACAATCATATGATAATGCCGCGAACATGTCTGGTGTGTACAATGGCTTACAGGCTCAAATTCAAAGCCAAGCACCTTTTGCTTTTTTCGTTCCTTGCTCTGCCCACTCTTTAAATTTAGTGGCAACTGCGGCTGCTGAATCTTGCACAGAAGCTTGTCGCTTCTTCATGTTGCTTCAAGAAATCTACGTTTTTTTTTTAAGTTCGACACAGCGCTGGCAAAAATTAATGACTGAAATCGGGAAAGGGAAAACGTCAAATAGAGTAAATCTGACACGTTGGTCAGCTAGAGAGGACGCATGTAGAAGTTTGAGAGATTGTTGGCACGAAGTTCTTAAAACTTTGGAATCTATCAAGGATGATTGAACCGAAAAGCCTGTAACGCGAAACGAAGCGACGGGAATACTTTTGAATTTAGAAAAACTGGAAACGGCGGTAATGGTTGTTGTGTGGAATGTTTTTTTGGAAAGAATAAACAAAGTGAATGTTCAAATTCAGGCTTCTACCGTATATTTGATCACTGTTGCCGATCTTTACGAATCTCTTTGCAAGTTTTTCGTAGCTGAACGAGAAAATTTTAAGTATTTCGAACAAAAGGCGATGGAATTAAGCGTATCGAAGCAGTATACAAAATACATGGGAAAAATACAACCGAAAAGGAAAAGAAATTATGATTAAACACCCGTTGAAGAAATGAGAATGACTGCGAGTGATACTTTCCGGTTAACACATTTCTCGTCCTCATTGATAGACTCGTATCCGAATTAGAAAAACGGCAGGAGGCTTACAACAGGTTCAATGAAAAGTTTTCATTTCTGAACAAAAGGAATGAATTGTCATCATCAACCGTTACGGAAAAAGCCCTTTTATTGAAAGAAATGCATCCCAATGATTTAAAGACTGACTTAGTTCAAGAATGCATACATTTTCAATTCCACCTTTCTTCTGAAAGAGGTTTAGTAAAACCAGATTCTGGATCATTGAAAAAACTATCTTCATTCCTGCGAAAACAGAATTTGCAAAACGTTTATCCAAACTTGGATATAGCAGTTCGCATGGCTCTATGTACACCAGCGACAAATTGTTCGGGTGAGAGAAGCTTTTCTTGCTTAAAACGGGTGAAAAATTATGTAAGATCTACCTTAAGCCAAGAAAAGCTAAACGCCTTAGCTCTTTTGTGCATAGTCAGAACTAATGAACAAGATTTCATACGACGATATAATTTATGATTTTGCCAATAGAAAATCGCGCAAAAAGGTAGTGTAAAACTTTCATAACTTAATTAATTGAATTTCATCGACATCATCAGCCGGATTGTTACCAGATAATTGAATATATTGTTTTTAAAGTGTAAGTAAGAGCAATAAAAATTATTTAGTTACGTTTACCGAATGCACTTTATTGTGTAAGTAGTATTGAGGCATACCATACCCCGCCTTATTAGTAGTACATGATTCAGCTTTTATTAACTCAGAAATATACCCAAAAACTATTTCTTGTGCAATCTTAAAATCGTTGGGTTGTAAAAATAAACTAGAAACTGACATCGATCCTTTAGTTCACAATCATACTAATTAAGGGAAAAAGGTGGTGTAATTAGGACGATAGTGCACAAATCATTAAGTTACAAATTCATTGACAAAAAAATTGTAATTAATATGATTGTGAACTAGGGTATCCAATTGTAGAGGTCGGTAGGGGCGGCAAAATTAGAATAGCCTACTGGCGGCAAATGTGTAAATCCGCCACTGCGATAATCTTTACGTGAATTATTATTCGGCAAATTTAATGTTTTATTAGGACCATGCCGGGTCCCTCTCCTATTTACCCAACATGAGAAGTGACATTTCTCACAGTTGCTTTTACTTTAGAGGACAACCATGTTTATACTGGCCCTTGGTACCATATCTTGAATGTATCTTATCACCTCCTAACTACTGTGTCTAGTTTCCATAAAGGGGAACCTTTCCTCTCGTAAACGTCCGGAAATGACTTTACAAGGCAGTAGTTTGGACACATGAAATCAAGGTGTCTTAGGCGATCTAATCTTGAAAACCAGTTCTGTGAATATTTTTAGTTACAGTATTTGCTCTTTTTGTTCACATCCTGTATGATAGTAACTGAGAAGTTTTTGTTACTCATCACATTCACACATACTGCAGCATCAAGGATATAGGTTATTCCGTCAAACTCTGGGCTGTTCTACAACGGAAAAATGCGGCCATTTTTACCAATCAGTGCAAAATGTTGCTATGTCAGACTGGGTAAGTGTTAGGTGCCTGTGATCGCTGATGTTATTGTATTGATAATTTACATTAAAAATTCTAGTAGTCTCGTATGTTTAAATGAGGTAGATGTTTATGATGTGTGGTGTAGTCGCATCAAGTATATTTATGGTCAGAATTGCAAATAGTATTTACGAGTAATTTTTATATATCTTATCATCAGGTTAAAATACTTTAATAGGGAGTAGAAATAAAATATTTATTATTATTAATATATTATTGTATAGACCACACACACACACCTACACACCCACACACATATATCTACACATATTATAAAACTCAACGTCTCTCTGTCTTCTGTCTGTTAGTGCGCTTATCACTCGAGAACCACTCATCCGATTTACGTGTTTTTTTTTATATTCATAGCTATGTTCTCTGGCCAGGTTTTATTAAAAATTTTGTTACGTAAAGTAACATAAGGAATAAGCAGTGACGATAATAGTGAATCAAGTCGGAACAAAGTTTGCCGCCAGTGCGCTCTCTTGCAATACGCTGTCTAAACCAATTCCCGCCTATACTTTAACAGATATCGAAAGTTTTGTGAAAAAGTAATTTTTCGCGAGTTGGTTGACCGTACGCGGACATGGAGGGCTTACGCGGCGGCGGGTGGAAGCTTGGAAAGGGAGAGTTGGAGTGTAACACGAGACGAGTGCGCTCGGCCGGCACTAGTCGGCTCGCGTCGTTAGTAACAAACTAATCACATTCGAGCATGTACGTGTATTTATTGCGAGTCCGCTGCAAATTTTGATTTCGATTATTTGTCTTTTTTAAAAAAAAAACCTAAACAATAATTCTGTAGTCCACGCTAGCGGAGCCGCGGGCAATATATATATAACCAAGGTTTCTCAGCATCTGGTTAGACAGTTATAATATACATATCCTTTAATATTGCTGTAGTAAAATTAGTTGCCAAATTTTCATAGCAATTTATCAATTTACGTATTTATTGATTGTGATTATTTATTGTGATTATGTTTGCCAGCCTTCTGCTTTTGTGGAATATAATAATCTGTGATGTTTGCTAGCCTTCAGCTAAGTTTTGAGGTTATGCCTGATAAGTCATATTTGTGAGCCGGAATATGCGCCCTTTTCTTGGGAGATGTAAAAAAAGGTTGAGCACTTAGCAAATGGTTCTTGCACCGTATTATGTTTAATAGTGGTTTAGCTGTGTGCAAGGAATTGTACTCGCGTAAAAAAAAGTGTGATGCCCCTTGCTTTAATGAAGTTGTTTGAATGTTTTGTAAAACTATAGCATGTTAATTGTAAATAAAGTAATACAATTGCTTACGAATATTTCCTTTAGTAGCTGTTCCTGTGCTAGCGCCTTCCTACCCTAGGCTAGATGTGTACTTTAGGTGAAGCAGTGAGGTAGGCTGAGGTGCTACGGCTCAGTACTGACCAAGAAAGTAATATCTAAGAATGTTATCTGCAGGAGAAAAGTGAGGTGCAGTTGATAACAACACAAAGTCTATCTCCTATTTACAGCATTTTACACGTTTTAGGAATAAGAATAGAGGAGACGGAATTGTTCCAAACACCCCATCGCTAGGGCCACCTCTTTTTCTAGAATAGATTCCACGATTAGTAGTACCTGCTGCAAAACACGTTTGTTCTGAACCTATGTCGTGGTTAAATTATTTCAACTATCATGCTTTTTACTTGGCCAGCCTGCCACGGACGTTCAGCCAGATTATATTTGCAAGTGTGCACGTACGAAGTTGAAGTCTAGCCTGCGCAAAAATCTTTTCGCGAAAAACAGGTGGTTCCTACCCATCGCCTATAAGATTAAATTATATATATATTAATTTTATTGTATCTCTCTCTCTTTCTCTCTCTTTCATACTCGCACTNCCCATCGCCTATAAGATTAAATTATATATATATTAATTTTATTGTATCTCTCTCTCTTTCTCTCTCTTTCATACTCACACTGCACTAAACTGGCATAAGTATTTCCGTCTTGCTAGGCGAGATGCAACTACGGAATTAACAAAGATGGGCAACTATGGAATTTACGTAGGTGACCATGTATTTTTAGTTTTTCAATGTGTATGTGTATGTTCAATACGAAAATGTGTTTAAATTTAGGGTTTATTTAGTTGGTATGTTTTCAGATACAATAGTCAGAAAATGCAATTTTTGGCTAAGCTGATGTGTTCCAGAACGATGTTTAGAAGGCACGAGAGGTTTCGGGCGTTGAGTTCGTAATTAACCTGACCTCTTTTTGTAAGGAAACACTAACATTTTATTCGGCAGGATCTTTTGAAGACAAGTTTTTTCAAACGTTTTGTAAATCATGCAATGCTATTCACGTACCACTTAGGTAAGCCTTTTAAGTGACTGCCAAAAATTTATACTCTTTAATTACTGCATTAATTTTTCTCTACAGTTTACTAATGTGGATTGAAGTTATCATATTTCAGACTTGCTCACTTCCTTAGTTCCTAGTTACGATAGTTATACTAAAATGTCTTTCTAAGAGAGTAAATTATTTTATATATTTAGGCACCTTATACTCGAAACTATGCTTTATCTTTGAAGCATAGAAACAATATAAATGTTATTCTCGTACTCTTTTTGCATTTATAACTATAAGCTTTGTTTATCTGTAAACCACATTACCTGCCAGCCTATTTACAAGTCGGAGAACTAAGCAAAGATAAATGCTATCTACTAATGTAGTTCTCAGTATACATGATTATTTTAAGATAAAATAATCGTCCGAAAGATCTACTTCAAAATATATTAACTTTCTTACACACTCCGTTGTTTATTCCGTTGTTTATTAACAAATTTGGGAGCTGAAGGGGAAAAAGGCTGTTTTATTTGTGGTAACGAAGATGTATATGTAAATGGCGTTGTTGTGAATAAGAGGCATATCAGTTGCATTTTTAAATACAGGAAAACAAACTGCTATTAAACTTGTAATGATGGAATCATAAAAGTTAGATTAACACCAAGCTACAAACGCTAAAATGAAACAATACCACAATTCGGGACAAACAATTAAGTATGAAGAACGTTCGCACGTCGCTTTTTTGTTTTATTTTGGCTGAAAATATTTGTATTGACCTGAAATTCCCTTGATGGCAATAAGCAAACCAGGGTGTATTCACGTAGGTTGTTTTCTACATTGGCTAAAGTTGAGATATACCGATCTAACTGTCTGCGCACATCCAGTCTATGTGTCCCAACATTGAACTGCTTTTCTGCCAACACGACCAACAAAAACGACGTGTATTGGATTTAAGGCTAGAACACTGTTTAGTAAAAAAGTGCTTTGAGATGTTTTTGTACTTCCTCTAACGAATTTATAATGCAGTTTAATTGAATTCAAATTTGTAAAAGTATTTTATTAACATAACAGTGATAGTTATTTAAAAATTTTCACAAACACGTTTATTATTGTTGACCATGTGACTTTGACAGTTGTGTTTGTTTGGGTAGGTCATTGTTGGGTTGATCCGTAGAAGACGAATAATCTGTCTACCTCATCTTTAGTCAATGGTTTTATACCGGAGGCATGTTCAACATAGGTGTGTAAAGGCTGGCGTCAAACCGATTACGCTGCGCTACCCGAAGGTACAGAATAGTTAGATGCATGGAGGTTCCTTTCATGTGAGTGTTCCCATTTGCTGATTGACTGCACGAGATTCTGGAACTGGACTTGCCTCTGATTGGCTACTGTACGTTACGAAATATTCCCTATTGGCTGGACTGCCTGCTGGCAAGTGATGTACGTTGCTGATAGGCTAACGGCGTTCCGATGTGTTGATGGTCAGTGTCGCCATTTTGCTGGCGTGTGCGACTGGAGTTCACGTCGCAAGTGGCTGTTTCACTTCTGTATTCGTAAATATTTTGTGCTAAGAACCGGAATATCGGTTTAAGAAAAAAAATGGGGTAGGTTTGATGAAAATACAGGGGTTGGTATGGAGCAGGGGTGGAAGGTGGACAGAGGGCAGGGAAGAATGCAGGAGGGATTCATACATGATGAGCAGTGCTACCGCAATGTACGAAGTTGTGTTGTGACAACGTGTGTTCTCCGTACACGGTTGAAAGTTAACTTGGTCGGGTAAAATTAGTGCATTTTTGTGTACTGTTGCGGAATGTTTGTGTAGTCGTACAAAGCGACAAACAGGAATATTCTCTTATTTCCAAGCAATGTCGTGGCAATACTTTCAACGTAATGTGCTCGTGCACGTCTTCAAAACTGAGGTGGAAAATAGGGCAGTTTTCTGTCTGTGAAATTAACCCATTCAGACCTCGTGTACACAGTTTTGCACTTAACGCTCAAGAAGGTTATTTTTGGTCGGTACTGTACACTGCGACTCTCAATGCCCAATTATCTTCCGTATAAGTAACTGATTCGTAAACCGTGCAACTGTCCTAGGTCATGAATGGTTCTTATTTCGATAGCCGAATACAAAGCCTACATGCCATTGTGATAACGCATAATAGCTATGTCACCTATAGTTGAGTATACATAAAAAAAATTTTACTTGAAACACCGGAAAGCGTAGATTAAAATGGACCAGAACGGGTTAATCCATGCAGTCACCGCGCCCACAATCGTGGAAACGTTGCATGTGAGCGATATTTATGGGCGGTACTGAAAACACCAAGCCATCGTTGCCCAACACGTTGAGAGTCTTTCTTATGACTAACATGATTTGTGAACTTTTCTACATCTATTTGACATGAATGGTTTGTGCCAACATCATCGATCACGCAGCAGCTGTTCACTGGCTGTGAGAAAAAACTCTAGAACACAAGTACAGCGCATACAAGAAATTACGTGATTGCAACACTACCAGGAATTAATGTGCGACCGAATGGGTTAAGAATGGAGTGATGGCTACTTTCACGATATATCCCATTCGTAAGGTCGCAGTACCACTTGCACAAGTTTGCGAACCGCGCGTGTGGCTTATAACTAGCCGAGGAGCTTACGTTGAAACGACGGGCGAGTAGCACGTCATGAAACACACAATTTTCTCGCGACGAAACTAAATGCACGGCTCGATGATTCAACTTGCCATCCAATGACTCGGATTGCAAAAATCTGACGTTTTAAATAAAATTGTTGTGATTCAAGAGAAAGGTGTGTGTACAGTCACATGAAGTATAATTACAATGGATTTGGGTATTTCCGTTCGTGTTACGCTGTTTCCGGTTGATATTGAACCTGGACCCTCTTTATTTTAAGAATGCTGCAGTAAGAACCGTAGCGGTGAAGTAATTATTCAGTTTCGAATAATTTAAGAATTTCAATTGATCAACAGATTAATTCTTGTCATAAGCGCACCACATTATTAGTGTTTACGTCAGTAGAAAATAGTAAACTGTGAGCTGAAATTACTAACTGATTAGGAAGTATCTCAACAGTGCTCGTTTAAATGTGAAAATACATGTTTTAAGGGGGAATGGAGGAATCTGATTCAATAAATGGAGGATATACCACTGATTTATTATTTTATCATTAATTCAAAGGACTTCGCGGGTAATCGAAGAGGGAGTGGACGTAAGAGGGTATCTCAGATATGTTTGAAATATGAAGAGGACTTCATGCGTGTAATATCCCATTACAGCAAATAGCGCGGAATGATCTGGGGCGATCTCACCAAACTGTCGATCGACGTAAACCACCTTGTCAGTTTTCAGCAGTAGTTAAGGTACGCATCATCCGTAACCCCCTCTACTTTTATCCGTAGGCTGTTAAATTAAGTACCTTAGCTATAATGGAATTTGTAATCACAGTATCAAGTGGACAAACTATTCTCTTGCGCACATGAAAAAAAGGTTGTCTGCAATTTTCGTTGCAGAAATCAATTTTTCTCTGAGTTGG
>NQII01001047.1:547105-584442 GCA_002778355.1 Clitarchus hookeri
AATTAAAAGGCAATAAAATAATTATCCACAAAAATGTTA
This sequence comes from Clitarchus hookeri, assembly GCA_002778355.1. Taxonomy (NCBI): domain Eukaryota; kingdom Metazoa; phylum Arthropoda; class Insecta; order Phasmatodea; family Phasmatidae; genus Clitarchus; species Clitarchus hookeri. The sequence continues at coordinate 547,145 of NQII01001047.1, forward strand.
TTTTACACCTGATGGTTTTTGTTCCCACTGTCGTAGTTTCGGTGTGGAATTAACTAGGTGATGATCGATACTACGGCGACTGCACTGTAGCAACGTTGCTAGTTAAGTTGAGTTTGCCGCAAGGACAGCAAGGTCATTAGAGATGTATATATATATATATATCTATATATATATATATATATAGAGAGAGAGAGAGAGAGAGAGAGAAGCCAGAACGGGTCAGTAATCGGTCATGGTCTGTTGTAAGGAACTATCCCCGCATTCACCCGGAGTGTTTTCGGAAAACCATGAAAACAGAAATCAGGATGGTCGAACCAGGAATCGAACCCGGGTCCTCCCGAATGCGCGTCCAGTGTAATACTACCTCGCCACCTCGCAAATTGGTATAGTGACAATTATTTTCGGCTAGAATGTCGCATTAAGTTCATATTGTTGCAGACGCCTTAGACGTGCCGACTTATAACAAGTAATGATTAGCCAATTTCTCGTGAGTTTATAGTGAGACGTTACAGAGTTTTGTGCGGTGTTATGCTGATTCTTCGAACAAAAGTGGCATGGTGAAGTTGGGTGACTTTGTATGATATGATGATTGAGGAAGCAGACGTGATATGTTTTGCTTAATGACTAGGCAACAACTTAAATATACTTGGTTAATGGAAGCCAAATAACCTTAATTTACTATTATTGATGAAAATGAAATAAATGTCACACACAAACTGCCCTCTTAGCGTATGCAATTGTTACCCTAGGAGGAAAACTGAAAACTACGTGTTATTTCGGGCCTAAAGCATGTGCATTTCAGAGTTTTGTCCCTAAACAAAAATTATGAGCAGCATTACCTTTGGGGCACTATGTCTGAGAGACAAATATTGAATTTTGTTTACGCGTATTATTGAAGAGGACAAATGTTCTCCAACTTGATTTTTTTTTGTATATATGCGTATTTGGAATTCAAATTTAAAATTTAGTATAACAAATTGAATTAAATTTAGCTTTAAAGAACCAATATATAAAATATCTTAAGTTTGTAGGCCTATGAACTGACTTGTATGTGTATTTTCTCAAATGAGATATAAAATTGATAAATCACACTTCTGATGATACGTTTGAGTTCGTTTGCCGACATAACATTCACAGCTTAAAAACAAGACGTATTTAAAACTGCGTGTTGAGGCATACCTTCCCAACTGCGTTAGGAATGTTTCTCCCCGAATTGTGTTCCTTCACTCTCTAGGCCAATACCGGTTGCAGTTCGGTAATACTACTAGCACCACTTACTCATAAGATTAAAATGCTGATTCGCACCTGAGTCAAAATAAAAAGGAGTAACGGAAGGCGCGTAACTGACCACACGGACGAACGAGCGGAGTCATTTTCTACTCAGGCTCGCAATCTCTGTGCTTCAGGTGGCTCCTCAATCGTCGTCACGAGGCTGGGTGAACCCTGTCCCAGCCGCCATGACATCAGAGAAAACTCGGGGTGGTCCTGGGAATCAAACCCGGGCTCCCTCAAGTGAGAGGGAGCGGTGACAATCACTACACCATGGAGGACAACTTTCATGCTGTAATGAATCTGGAGAAGTAGGCTGTGGACAAATATTAACTTGTTCGGTCCCGTATTAATTTATGGTATGAAGTGTTGCAGTCGTGAAATATTTTAGTGTAAGCTGTACTTCTGTTGGGCGTGTTTCCAACAACCAGAGAACAACTGACTGCGTTCTCAGTGTGATCAGTATTAACAATTCATAAATTAGAGAGGTGTAGAAACTTTGGCATATCAGATTACTCACAAGGAAGAGGCCCAACACACCGGCCACTGATTTATTACCGTGTACAGTAGCGGCCACAAATATAATTAGTTTGTAACATGTCCACAGTAGTGCGTACGTGGACTAAATGGGTTAACACTATGGCCACGTGTAGCTAGGTCGAAGCAAATCTGTAAATGTCTGGACGCTTGAATACAAAAATCGCACGAACAATGGTTTTCATGAGTTCACAATAACACTTATACTCATCAGCAAACATTTTCGTATACAAAATACCACAGTATATATATATATATATATTTTTTTAAGTGACTACGCAGATGAACGCTGTGGATTATTATTGTGATACTGTAATTTTTAATTTTCTTTAAACATTGACTAGTCTCTAGTCCCGCTCAAGATATGGGCATAATAATTATTATAAATTACGGATCATGTGTAGAGTTTAATCTATTTAAGCTATCATATTTATATTACGCCTCTTGTTAATTGAAGCACTTTTTTTTGTTTGTGTTTGTCTACAATATGTTATACCTGTTTAAGTGTGAGAGATGGCGTTGAAGCATTAACTTCGCCAGTGTAAATAAAGCAGAAATAAATAAAATAAATAAATCATGCAAAGCATAAAATAACATTTTATTGGAAATCTGGGAACTCGGCATTATATTGGCTGACAGCCGGCCAGTAATGAACGTCCTACTGTACGATGTGGAATCTGGTACGGCATGAACCAGTAGGACAGTGGTGAGTGGTAATACAGATACCAGCAGAGCTGGTTTTCCTGTTGTGGTGGATATACACTGACAAGTCAAAAGTCATGGGATACAGGTCTAGTATCGCGTAGTCCCTCCTATAACCAGGAGAAGTGCAGCAATTAGTCGTGACGTCGATTCCACAAGTGGACGAAACACATGTGAAGATATGTAGACACATGCCGTCTGGATAGCTACCCACAGTTCCCTGCTATTTGTAGGTACAGGATCTTGTGTGCGAATGGACCTCCCCGCCACGTGCTCGATTTGTGTTCTTATCGGGTGAACAAGGTGACCACAGCGGTCTTTGAAACTCTCCAGAATGCTCCTCGAACTAATTGTGGACAACTTGGGCCGATAACTAGTTGCGTTATCCTGCTGGCGTATTCCGTTGTTGTGAGGGTACGGGGATACGTGAAGTCCATGAATAGCTGTAATGCAATGCTATGACCACAACATGCACACTCACACGATGTCAGTATACAATTAATACAGGTCTGGGCACTTCTAAGACGTAACGGTACGGTGGCGCCACCGACTGTAAACTTTACGTACTGCTACCCCATGACTTTTGGTATGTCAGTGTTGCTGACTGAGTTTTAGCTTGTCTTGAATATATGTAAATATGGCCCGACTTCGAAGTGTTAATAAATCCAAGATAGAAAAGACCTACAAATAATAGCAGCAGGGAATTGCAAAATTCAAGTTATAATGGAGCTACAAGTTAAACTCAAAGAGAGTGTACGCTCGTTTGAATTCTGCAATTGACCGACGGCTTGTGTGGCCCATCCGAATGACGCTTTAAGCCAGTAGTAATTGTTCAGCAGTTGAATAACCAATCTCGAGAAAAGCAGTCACACAGGTAAAAATGACACCATCCAGTTGCGAGTAGCCAAATAATTCACAGTGCGCCCAAATGACTGTAGCATATCGAAGTCTAGCCCGTTACCAAGTGATAGCGCACATTTTGCAGGTGTCTACATATCAGTGGTTAAGCAACTTNGTAGCATATCGAAGTGTAGCCCGTTACCAAGTGATAGCCCACATTTTGCAGGTGTCTACATATCAGTGGTTAAGCAACTTCGGGTTGAATGCGCGTGTGGATGACTGCTTTGACGGTTTAGGCTCGTCTAGGCGGTTGGTGCAGACTGCGGTCAGTTGGGAGACCCGAAGTTAATGGCGTGGTTCCAAGCATATCGCCACCTGCCTATGCTAATTCCCCGTCGTCATGGTTACCGCATACGTTGTCCGCGGTCGGTTGGCCGTGCCCCCATCGCGGGCTGCTGCGAGCCACCGCTACTGGCCGCTTGCAGCTTGTTTGTGTGCTCTTTGTTAAGCCCATGTGCCACTATGGATGTGTCCTTGAGAGATTCCATGCAAGCCTGCATAGGCGCTGGTATAGATTGTTCAGTGGAAGATTTAGCCGACCACTTGCCGTTTTCATGGACGTTTTCATCATTGGTCGTGTGCAATTTTCAGTAAATGGTTTCCTACAAGGTTGACATTTTAATCAGAGAAAGGGTGGCATAGATTATAGAGGTAATTCTGTTTATTTTGTTTTGAGAATCAGCTATAAGGCCATCAAACCAGAATACAGTAAACAGTAAATTGAAAATCCACGAAAATTTTTACAGTCGAAGAAGCAAAATCAAAACAAACGCACTCGTATTTACGTGTGCAGCAATCAGCAAATATCGTGTGACAGGTTATTACATATAATTTCATAGAAACCTTCATACATGCTTGCATGCAGACTCAGTTATCAGGTCTCATAGAAGTTTCTACCGGAGCTTGTGCGGAACATTGCGTCGTGGCACACATGCTTTATCTACCAGTTCAGTATTCGGCAATTATGATTTGCTGAGTGTTTCTTTGTTGTCCATCTCGCGTCATGCCGGCGCTGTGAACATTGCTCCCCACACAATGGCGCGGGATGTATTGCGGTATGGCATATGCAACCATATATGAAGGTGCACTGACTGGCGCAGTACTACCACTTCATACGCGCTGTATTACTGCGATCTAATTTGTCGCGGCGATACTAACGCTGCTTGCTCGGTTTACCGAGAGTGAGTGAAGTGACTGAAGAGATTTGGGCGGTTCTTAACATCGAGGGCTTGGGAGCCGATGAGGGTGAAGCAAGGTAAGTATGGAGCAGTGTCGGAATGAAATGGCGGGGGAAACGAGAGATTCTCGAGNCCTTGAGAGCCGATGAGGGTGAAGCAAGGTAAGTATGGAGCAGTGTCGGAATGAAATGGCGGGGGAAACGAGAGATTCTCGAGAAAACCGGCGACCAGTGGCATTGTCCAGCACGATTCCCACATGCAAAAATCCAGGAGCGGCCCGGCAGAAAATCGAATTGGTTCGCCTAGGTGGGAGGCAAATTGTCTAACCACTGTACCACCGCGGCCCCGTTGACCGAGTGTCCCCCGCCTCTTTTTATGACTAACAGTTCTGTACAATAAGTTCTGTTACTGCTGGCAGTGACTGAGGACGAAGATATGATTTAAATTTAAATAGTATCAATTCTATTATCTCTGTGTATTGAAAAATAAATGAAGCGAAATAATAAGTTGCATTAAAATATTGAAGTTAAAAATCCTAACAGAAAATTGTGTTTACTCAAATCATGCTATAGACCAGTTTTGTCAAAGATTCGCTGTTTTGTGTTAGATTTGTATCTTTAAATTCATTTTGATTGTTCGTATTTTGCAATAGACCGCGTCGTGTCGTACCGACTTCGCCAGCAGCCTTGGCGTGTGTACACGAGCGGTAAAATACGATAGTTGTTATTAACATAAACATCATCGTATTGCTACGCACATTCTAAGTTTCAAGTATGCAAAGCAAGAAGAATACAATAATTATCCATCTTATTCAAATACAACACTTTTTAATAAGGTATTAAAAACATTGACATACAATTTCCGGTCAACTTATATCACTGTAGATTCATTTGTCGGTTTTTCTGTTAAAATACATGCAGTTACAAACGTTGTTTTGTTTCAGAGATTGAGTGGTAAAGTTGTACTTTAGAAATCTAAATTAAAATTTTTTTTAAATAATGTATTGGGGTTTACAGAATACTAATGAAATACGTATCGACTGCATACAGGAGGCGTAATGAAGAAGACGGAAATATATATAGCGACGGTAGGACACTAAGGATTATTTAAGAGACTAGGGATAATTTAGAAAGACGTGGATGAGCATGTGAAAAGAAATATAAAATGCTCATGGATTCTCTCAACGCGATATTACGGGACAAAATATCACCAAAAGAACGAAAGAGATTTACTGCAAGACGATGATCAAAATTTAGTTATATAATATCGATCATCATTATTTTGAAAATACTCTCAATAACAAAACTCAGTCTAGAAGAAATGGAGATCTTTTAAAAGAAAATAGTAAAAAAATGGAAGATTAAAATAAATAGTGAGGATTAACCGAAGAAAAATTGCAGAAAAATAAAAAGGCAATCAGTGTGGTCTGGACACATAAAAAGATTGGAAGCAACAAGAAGAGAACAGAAAAGTTAATATAATGGTAACTCTGAGATATAAGAAGACGAAGAACTATACCTGAATTTATTAACGTAATTAAAAAAAAAAACGCTCAAATTTAGTGATATATACTTCCTTAAGGATGTAAAGTGAAGGTAATGGAGGGAAATATTAGACAATGTAAAACCAAAGTAAGTGCTATAAAACGAAAGGAGGAGCAATTTACCAAGTCAGCCATCAGTGAGATATCGCCATACTTGTCACTTAGTTTACAGTTTTACTTCTCTGTTACAGTTCACAGTTACGTGAGCACATTTAAATGCCAGGTCTTGTTGGCTGTGGTGCAACTTCCCCCTCATGTAAAATTAACAAAGGCGTGGTCCTAATGTCAACCATACACGCATAGTTCTCGGAATGCAAGAGGGGGAGGGGGAGCAATAGAGCGCGAACGCGGCCTCCGCCTGAGCGATCCACTTAATAGGGCACAGGTGAGGGCGCGCACAATGGGGTGGCTTGGCTACCGTAAGAGGAGGGGGTGCCGAGGGTCAGGGGCCGGGGGTGGCTATCACCACACAGCCACTCTCATGCCGTGTTTACGTAGCAGATCTGATTAGCGCCGGCCGATGCGGGATCGCAACCCAGCCGGAACACGCCTGCAATCAAAGCTCGCACCTGGCTTCCTCGCTCCCTCCTGCCTCTACCCCAGCGCAGCCAACATGAAAAAAAAAAGTATCCGCAACGCCTCGCTGGTTTGAAAAGAAATTAATAATTTAGAATTTTAAAAATTATTTTGATTTTCATTGTAAAATTCGATTAACCTATTTACAAAATTTATTACGATAAAAGTGTTTATGTTAATGGTACCATTGGACACTTCTAGAGCGCCGCAATTTTGTAACTGACTTGTCAGTGCCACACAGCTAAAATAATATTTCTCCGCTGGCTCCATTGTGAAATACATTAGTTATAACACTTGTCAAAAGTTCGTATACTGTCACGTACCACTTAAATTTAAGCATAGTTTACTTAAGGAGTTTGAAAATGCGTTATCATAAATTATCTTTTGTATTTCATTTATGGATATTTCCTTCGTCTTTCAGTAATTTAAAACGATTAAACAGTTAGTACCTTGAAGGAAGAATGAAAAAGTCACTTTATCACGTATATAGTAAAATAATAAATTAATTGCTTGCGGGAGTTGTGTCCGAGGGCGGAGTATCACTCAACAAATTTACAATACTTTTAACCTGGGAATCTTATAAGTGAAGGTCGTCCATGAAATTAAATCCCGAGACAGAGAAACGACGAATTAAAAGTTGTAAGAAAATGGGAAACCTGAGTATCTTGTGAATTACCTCCAAATATTGGAGAGGCTCCATAAAATTAACTTTAAAAAATGCAACAATTTTTTTTTCTTGTAAAAGTACACTAACAACTGGTGAAGTTACAAATAAGTTAATTTAGACGGATTTAATAAGAATAGTTGAAGACTGACCACAGCTTGGCTGGAATTAATGGGTAATTTAAATTAAGGGGCCTACTTCTAATCCGTCTGTCTAGGGTAGGCATGGGGATAGAGACATAATTTAGCCAAATAAATGCGATATTTCCTACAGCAGCGATACTAGTACTGGTGGGTTTAAGTAGAGTTCAACTCACTCTTGTTTTGACTCGAACAGACTTTATCCCCCCCCCCCTCCANCCTCCATTTTCGCATCAAACCAAATCAAATTCAATTCAAACATCTCTTCCCAAAGCTTGCGGCTGCTATTATTTGTGTTACTGTAAACATTACATTGTGACTTGGTCAAAGTGATATCCTACGCACTAAGCTCAGCCTAATCTCGATTTTAAAGCTATCTGAGTTCAGAATGCTTCTCGCTTGCTGTCGCAAAGAATGTGTATATATATGTATCTATCCATACTTGTTGACTTTGGTTCAGGAATCCATAGATATATTACAAACAGATTGCAGTAGTTTTTATGTATTAAATGTTCATTGAATAAATATTTCCAAACAGCGACGCTCTTTTTTTCGGCAGATGACAAGACAGACATTTTTCTTTGCCTCGAGTACCAGAACATAAATATTCACACACGACTCATGACAAGAGATTAAAACCCATTTTTAAAAAAGAAATTACTTGTTTTTAGATGAAATTAAACTTTTCAAGAAAATAAAATTGCATAACGTATTTCAAATCAGGCCACTTTTTGCTCCAGGAATCAAGGAATCGAGTAAACACCTCTGGGTTACTTACACAGATGACTATGGTGCATAGCCTATCTGGCTATATAGTATGTCCAGTGCAACTTTACGTCGTATNGGGTTACTTACACAGATGACTATGGTGCATAGCCTATCTGGCTATATAGTATGTCCAGTGCAACTTTACGTCGTATGTTATTGTATGCGTAAACGTAGTTCTACACACTATTGGACATACTGTGCAGTTAATTTAGTAGTTGGTTGTTATAGTCGCACTTTAAGCCAGGAGGCTCACTGAGAGCGGTTTGCATGTTAAAGTAACATGCATATATTTGTATAAATGACATACAAANTTTAAGCCAGGAGGCTCACTGAGAGCGGTTTGCATGTTAAAGTAACATGCATATATTTGTATAAATGACATACAAATTCGAAACTTACTCAAGATTTGAAGCTAAACATCTCGTTGAAAAAGCAACGCCTTAGATACCTTGGCCATGAAGTTCAACTGTTCTCTACACTGGGTATCTCAGTGGTTTCTGGTCTATCTCTTTGGTTGTCATGGCAAGGTGGTTGTCATTATCGTTATGCACTCTAAATCTAAATCAGTGAGAATTTCACTTTTTAAATCAGAAAACGACGCCTTACCTATTCAATAGTCACTTCAGTCAGTTTAACTCACGAATTAGTGAACAATTCCTGGTTTCCTTCATTTATTGATTCAATGACATATTCCACTGACTCATCAACCATTTAATTCGTTTCTTTTCAGAGATTTGCTTTATGACTTATATATTAGTTAATCCTGGTAGTTAAAACGAAATAAGTACAATCTTAAGTGGAAAAATAAATGAATAAACAATCACTCTAAACCTTAATCAGTGGGAATATCCATTTTAGCCTGGCCAACCTAGCCGCTACTTTCAAACACTTTGACTGGTAATTCAGTGAAAATATGTCCGTTTTCCTTCCATGACATCTACTAACGGTTTAACCAACTGTCTACTTGTTCCTCGTATTTATAATTCNCTCTAAACCTTAATCAGTGGGAATATCCATTTTAGCCTGGCCAACCTAGCCGCTACTTTCAAACACTTTGACTGGCAATTCAGTGAAAATATGTCCGTTTTCCTTCCATGACATCTACTAACGGTTTAACCAACTGTCTACTTGTTCCTCGTATTTATAATTCAATTTTACAGTGACACGAACATTCATTCTTTCATTTTGCTTTCACCCAACCGCCATAGCGCTCGGCTTGGAAATGTGGTGAAGTGAGTGCATTCATAAGTATTCCTAATGTTACTAATTAAACAAAAAACGTAAAGTAATTACATAAAATTTAAAGCTACATATTTTTGGTAAAATACTTCATGTAGGCCTATATATTTTCCCCATCGAAGTTAACGTTGGCTTTGTAGCTCAATTGGTGAGATAAGAGCCTGGAACCAGATTACTCTGAATTCAAATCCTGGGCGCCACTATTTTTTAAATTCTTTTTAAATTACATTAAATTCAATAAACACTAAAATTATATTCGCTGCATGCGTTTGGCTGTGACACTCACTCAATCAATGAAATTGTTTCCCCGAAACAATGGTTCTCCACTGATTCTAAGAGAAGCCATTTTCACTGATTCGAGTTAGTTACATCTGGCAGCGCATCAGCGAATTTCCCCCTAATTCGAATTTATAGTGCAACACCTTCTGCTGGCGGTTGTTCAATAAAAGCAAACTTCATTTATCTCTGTTAAACCAAGAATCTGTGACGCTAGTTTCGGAACACCTTGTTTATATAAACGTTAATGTGTTTATATTCGTATGTGCACGTACGTTTCTTTATTTTTCCGCCTGCTTCCAACACCGTCGCACAGTTAGGTTGCGATGGTTCTGATTGCGAGTAATTGGTAGGAACAAGCATCCTGCCACCCGTACNCTGGCGGTTGTTCAATAAAAGCAAACTTCATTTATCTCTGTTAAACCAAGAATCTGTGACGCTAGTTTCGGAACATCTTGTTTATATAAACGTTAATGTGTTTATATTCGTATGTGCACGTACGTTTATTTATGTTTCCGCCTGCTTCAANGCACGTACGTTTATTTATGTTTCCGCCTGCTTCAAACACCGTCGCACAGTTAGGTTGCGATGGTTCTGATTGCGAGTAATTGGTAGGAACAAGCATCCTGCCACCCGTACTCCAAATATTCGCCTCTTTAAAAACTCTGTAAGTAGTTAATGCATTTGTCGAATGTACCACCGAGGCAAGTTAACCACTCGTTGACATTCACACGCACACAGATTATAATTTGCACAAATTCGTCGTACGACCGTTCACGTCAAAGGCTGTTCACGGTAACCTGAGCACTTTTGAAAGCCCCGCTTGAGATTTACTTGCATGCACATTGTGTATTTTTCCTCTATATGGAAAATGGCCATTGTCATTAGCCTGGTCAAGTGAAACTGTAAAATTATTGGAAAATTAATATTTTCGAAATTTGCTCATTATTACACTGCATTAAAACGAACAGAAAGCAAAATAAATAACTCTAGTATTCATAAACGTTTACCTAAGACTTTTAACTCAACGTTAAAGAATGGTGCTACTTTCCCTCAACCGTTTCCCAATTTACTGGAGGTATGCCAATCACTGTGCCCGGTAAAATATACGCAGGCAAGGGCAGTAACATTTTTCAAATGTTAATTTCAAAAGTGCTCACTTTACAGAGTTTTAGCGGCGTTACTGCTCCGTGGTGGTAGTTATACACGATCAGTTGCAACTACTCTTAAATCGGATGCAGTAGAACCCGTGACACTCTATACCAATGTTCACTTCTTGTGTATATTTCGTTCTGGTTGCAAATATTTTATAGTAATGAATTTTTTTTAATAATAGTTTCTCTGCCCTTATTCACAAGTGTATTAACTGTTATATGTATATAAAGCAGACGTCTGTAGCCAGAAAATTGTAGGAATCTTAGACTGCGGTGTACGTGATATTTTATTTTCAAATAGAGAATAATACTGCATTCTTGGAACTAAAATTAACTGATACTAAATTACTGCTTCTATACATGCCACGGAAGTGCATCATTCAGCTTAATATAACCTCGTTCGTCTTGTAAAATGGGAAACAGCTTTTTTATATTTCTTGGAAAATTTTATTTTGTTTCGTCCGTATTAAAGTTTTAACTTTTGCAATGACATTTAAAATAAAAATAGCCAGGAGTTAACAAACTTACCACAGGTGAACCAACTGTCAGATTTCAAATAAATGGCAACTCGCAAATCTTGTGACTTCAAGAAACTATTTAACTGAAACCAAACTTAAAGTAGAGTAACTTTTTTAAATTTGTACGATTCCGTATATTTTTACGAAATCAATTTATCTTATTAATGCTGAAAAGGATGATGAATGGTACTTTCCTAATCACTTGGTATGTTTACCATGTTGTCATCGATACCGTGTCATGAAATCGTAAAATACAATAAAAATATAGAAGAAAACAAGTAATTTGGTTCTTGACCAGGCGTAAGGTTCATCCCCATTCGCCATGTTGAATTTTCCACTTATGTGCCAAAACACTTTCTCAATTAAATAACTACAATTTGTTATTTGTGGCTTATTTACATTTTTCAAATGCCTTCAAGTTTAGCCACGATATTTTATCAACGCGTTAGCTGGTAGTTGAGAAACGGCAATAATCTACAGACGATTTTAAAATGACACTGCACTGATTATGTCGTAACTACTTGACTAAAGTTCAAAAAGTATATTTGTTCTACAACAAAATTTAAATTACCAGAGATATAGTTGTAGTTTCAAAATAAGTGTCCCTAAACGACAGACATACACTATAAACCAGCAATTCAACATGCCACGTGAGGCCGCGCCTTAAAGCAGCCACAACAATCCATCCANCAGACATACACTATAAACCAGCAATTCAACATGCCACGTGAGGCCGCGCCTTAAAGCAGCCACAACAATCCATCCATCGTAGTGACCCGACAGTGCACCTGGTGAGCATGTTTGTTTTATTGCATCCGTTTCGTCTCTTTTCCATACATAATAAATAGTACATATATTTTGGATTAGTAATATAAATTACACAATATAACCTTTCACAATGAAAATGTCTGGTCATACATATACGAGCCGGGTTATATATATANTAATATAAATTACACAATATAACCTTTCACAATGAAAATGTCTGGTCATACATATACGAGCCGGGTTATATATATATACACTGAAGAGCAAAAAAAAAACTGGTATAGGCGTGCGATGCAAATAACAGAGGTATGGCACCAATCAGAGTAACGCGATGCGGTCGGCAGCTAGATCGGTTACTGCTGCTACAATGGCAGGTTATCAAGATTTAAGTGAGTTTAAACGTGGTGTTATAGTCGGCGCACGAGAGATGGGACATAGCATCTACGAGGTAGTGATAACATTTGGATGTTCGCGTACGACCATTTCACGAGTGTACCGTGAATATCGGGAATCCGGTAAAACATCACTCATTCGACATCGCTGCGGCCGGAAAAAGATCGTGAAAGAACGGGACAACTGACAAGAATTATTAAACGTGACTCTGCACGTTGGGAAAGAGTTTAACCGCGTCTAACCTAAACACCTGACCCCTGCAGGATTCAAGGTGTGAATTTCCTCCTGCATACCTTAAGACATTAGTCGAGTCCATGCCACGTGGTCTTGCGGCACTTCTGCGTGCTCGGGAGGCCCTACACGATATTAGGCAGTTGTGCCAGTTTTTTTGGCTCTTCAGTGTGTGTGTGTATATATATAAATAATTCATTATTTCTTTATTTTTATCTTCTTGTACGTGTTGGGCTATTAGTACCAAGTAAAGCGTCTTCCTTTCACTGAAAACAAGAGGTTACTGAGAACTAATACACCCACTTTCCTCTATATGGGTGCAAATATATTTTAGTAAAGTTCTTGAAAACTNAGAGGTTACTGAGAACTAATACACCCACTTTCCTCTATATGGGTGCAAATATATTTTAGTAAAGTTCTTGAAAACATAGGTGGTAGGAAGGAGTTGACGTCTCATTTACAGCAATATCATTGGAGATAAAACAAGAAACACGTGAAATGCTTGCAATCAACTGCATCATGGAGGTAGGATTCGGAGCATCAACTTCGGATGTAATCAGAATAATGTTTTGAATGATAGGGTTCACTATCCTGAAATATTTACTCGCCCATCATTTTTAAAATAAGTGACTCAGACACTTAAACACGCATGTTTACATTGCCTACCATAATGCTACTTGTGTAAAACATTTGATGGAAATCGGTTTATTGGTCTCCGAGATATGGCATAAAATCTTATTTTCTGAAATGGGGCTATCTTACAAAATTGTTTAAAAAGAGGCTCTATACACGATGTTTTCAATAGATAATATCAGCACAAAAAGTTGGATTGAAATGGTTAAATTGTTACATAGATGTGCCAAACATATGCAAATATTTATATGGCCGCAATTTTTAAAAACATTGTCTGACCCCATTTAAATCATGTAACTTTACTTGTCCTTCTGTAGTTGTGAAAATTTTTTTGTGGAAATTAGTTAAATTATCCCGCAAAATGTGTAGTGTACTCACCTGACACCACTTTGCAAAACAATCCGGCAAAGAAGGAACTCTGGATGCATATCGGTTGATTGGTCCTCGGGATATGGCATAAAAACCCCATTGATCATGTCACGATTTTCATAAATGGAGGGCAAAAAGTTTATATATTAGCACATTCAATTATTTTCATAGACACAATATACAAAGTTAAATTTTAATCTGTTAAATAGTTTCGTAGATATAGCACACTAAGCTAAAATGTTTGTATTTGCGCGCTTCAGAAAATAAGAGACTTACATACCTATAACATATACAAATTAATATAGTCTACCACAGTACAACTTCTTCGCCAGATATGAAAGAAATCGGTTGATTGTTTCCCGAGATACGGCATAAAAACTATATTAATTCATGTGGGGCTATCTTACAAAATGTCTGAGAAATGAGGCTTTGTATAGACAATTTTGACATATATATAACTGATACTGTCAGCATACAAAGTTAAGTTGAAATTAGTTTTGTAGTTTCATAGACAAAAAATTCAGCTAAAATGTTTTAATGGCCGCCATTTTAAAAATATGTCAGTCTGATCTCTCAAAATCTATTAGTTTTCATAGCCTGCCATAGGACTAATTGTTTGCAAATTTGGTAGAAATAGGTTGTTTTTAGGATATCACATAGTTTTAATATGTCAAGTGATACTATTTTACAAAATGGTGGAAAAATGAGAATTTTTTGTACGCATTTTATTGTTTTAATATATACAGCCATCATGCATGGATTCATTGGAATTAATTACATGGTTTCAACGATATCATATACAAAACCAAATTAGCCATTTTCCCGCCATTTTGAAAATAAGTGTCTGACATACCTAAAACTAACGAGTTAACATAACCTAACGCAGTCCTACTTGTTTGCCATATTTCGTAGGAATCAACCATTTGTTTCCTGAGATATGACATAAAAACATTAATTATTTTTATGGCACTAGCTTACAAAATTGAGGACAAAAGAGACTCTTTGTAGACACATTTAATATTTTTATATATACTCCAAGCATACAATGTTAAGTTAGAATTGATTAAATTTTTTCGGAGATATAGCGTACAATGCTAAAATAGCTAGGTGGCCACTATTTCAAAAATAATTATCTGACATACTTGAAACATATTTGTGCATATCAACTGCGGCAGTATTACTTGATTGTCAAATTTGGTAGGAATTTGTCAATTGTTTCCCAATAAATTACACAAAATCTTAATTAATTCATGTGACGCTATCTTACAAAAGGAGGACAAAGTTCTTTTTCTCATTTGATGGCTGTAATAGATACTTTCAGCATGCAAAATTTGGTAAAAATTGGTAAAGTGTCACGTAGTTGTTTTCAAAATGACGTGCCTGGAAATATTTCAGGTTAGTAAGCCTGTCTACCAAAACGTTTGACTGATTATAACCGAAGTTGATGCTCCTCGTGCTACCTCCGTAATGCCCTTTGTTACATGCCAACTTACGATACGAGGAGTTCTGGGTTCAAGTCACAGGTGCGTGTGTGTTTGTAATCTTCTCACAAGTACTGCATTGGTTTCTGGTTCCATCTCTAATGATATATAGGTCAACTAGACGTCAAGGCCTATCTACCATCCAAGCTTTTAAGAAGTTCATCAAAATTATTTGCATCTATTTAGAAGAAAATAGGCTCATTAGTTATGTCAGCAACCTCTTGTTAAATGGTGGTGTTATATCTGTGATGGAATTAGTTATTCTCAAATAGATAACGGTTTTTCGACATGAACGTAAGTAACAAATAAGTGTACTTTGTGCAAATGGTAAAATCTTTGTGCTCTTGAAAAGAAGTCTTCATGAGTCTGACTGTTATTTACCATTAATTGTTGTTACAGCTATCTTTTGCATGCAAAACGCATTGTACTGTCAGTGAATTTGCCCCAAAAATTATACAGTTTGTCATAATGGAGTGAAAATATGCAAAATTAACCACAGTTATTTTATATTTGTATAAGACTTTAACAACACTGCGAAGAGCAACACAGGCAGAAGTTGGTGTAGGTAAAATATGACCAATGTGAGATTTCCAGTTTAGTTGATTATCCAAATGTAGGCCAAATCTTTGATATCAGTTGATTAATGTTTTGTCTGAATTAGTGCCAGTATGCATAGATCAATTTGTTTGCTGTTCCTTGTAAAAAAAAAATTATGATATCTGTATTGTCTATGTTAAGATTTAATCTTCGAACAGCAAACCATGGGTTTATATCTGTAAATGTACTGCTTGCTAGTNAGAGGTTACTGAGAACTAATACACCCACTTTCCTCTATATGGGTGCAAATATATTTTAGTAAAGTTCTTGAAAACTTAGGTGGTTGGAAGGAGTTGACGTCTCATTTACAGCAATATCATTGGAGATAAAACAAGAAACACGTGAAATGCTTGCAATCAACTGCATCATGGAGGTAGGATTTGGAGCATCAACTTCGGATGTAATCAGAATAATGTTTTGAATGATAGGGTTCACTATCCTGAAATATTTACTTGCCCATCATTTTTAAAATAAGTGACTGAAACACTTAAACACGCATGTTTACATTGCCTACCATAATGCTACTTGTGTAAAACATTTGAAGGAAATCGGTTCATTGGTCTCCGAGATATGGCATAAAATCTTATTTTCTGAAATGGGGCTACCTTACAAAATGGTTTAAAAAGAGGCTCTGTACACGATGTTTACAATAAATAATATCAGCACAAAAAGTTGGATTGAAATTGTTAGATTGTTACATATATATGCCAAACATATGCAAATATTTATATGGCCGCAATTTTTAAAAACATTGTCTGACCCCATTTAAATCATGTAACTTTACTTGTCCTTCTGTAGTTGTGAAATTTTTTTTTGTGGAAATTAGTTAAATTATCCCGCAAAATGTGTAGTGTACTCACCTGACACCACTTTGCAAAACAATCCGGCAAAGGAGGAACTCTGTATGCATATCGGTTGATTGGTCCTCGGGATATGGCATAAAAACCCCATTGATCATGTCACGATTTTCATAAATGGAGGGCAAAAAGTTTATATATTAGCACATTCAATTATTTTCATAGACACAATATACAAAGTTAAATTTTAATCTGTTAAATAGTTTCGTAGATATTGCACACTAAGCTAAAATGTTTGTATTTGTGCGCTTCAGAAAATAAGAGACTTACATACCTATACCATATACAAATTAATATAGTCTACCACAGTACAACTTCTTCGCCAGATATGAAAGAAATCGGTTGATTGTTTCCCGAGATACGGCATAAAAACTATAGTATTTCAGGTGAGGCTATCTTACAAAACGTCTGAGAAATGAGGCTTTGTATAGACAATTTTGACATATATAACTGATACTTTCAGCATACAAAGTTAAGTTGAAATTTGTTTTGTAGTTTCATAGACAAAAAATTCAGCTAAAATGTTTTTATGGCCGCCATTTTAAAAATATGTCAGTCTGATCTCTCAAAATCTATTAGTTTTCATAGTCTGCCATAGGACTAATTGTTTGCAAATTTGGTAGAAATAGGTTGTTTTTAGGATATCACATAATTTTAATATGTCAAGTGATACTATTTTACAAAATGGTGGACAAATGATATTTTTTGTACGCATTTTATTGTTTTAATATATACAGCCATCATGCAAGGATTAATTGGAATTAATTACATGGTTTCAACGATACAATATACAAAACCAAATTAGCCATTTTTCCGCCATTTTGAAAATAAGTGTCTGATATACCTAAAACTAACGAGTTAACATAACCTAACGCAGTCCTACTTGTTTGCTATATTTCGTAGGAATCAACCATTTGTTTCCTGAGATATGACATAAAAACATTAATTATTTTTATGGCACTAGCTTACAAAATTGAGGACAAAAGAGACTCTTTTGTAGACACATTTAATCTTTTTATATATACTCCAAGCATACAATGTTAAGTTAGAATTGATTAAATGTTTTCGGAGATATAGCATACAATGCTAAAATAGCTAGGTGGCCACCATTTCGAAAATAATTATCTGAAATACTTGAAACATATTTGTGCATATCAACTGCGGCAGTATTACTTGATTGTCAAATTTGGTAGGAATTTGTCAATTGTTTCCCAATAAATTACACAAAATCTTAATTAATTCATGTGACGCTATCTTGCAAAAGGAGGACAAATTTCTTTTTCTCATTTGATGGCTGTAATAGATACTTTCAGCATGCAAAATTAGGTTAAAATTGGTAAAGTGTCACGTAGTTGTTTTCAAAATGACGTGCCTGGAAATATTTCAGGTTAGTAATCCTGTCTACCAAAACGTTTGACTGATTATAACCGAAGTTGATGCTCCTCGTGCTACCTCCGTAATGCCCTTTGTTANCCTGTCTACCAAAACGTTTGACTGATTATAACCGAAGTTGATGCTCCTCGTGCTACCTCCGTAATGCCCTTTGTTACATGCCAACTTACGATACGAGGAGTTCTGGGTTCAAGTCACAGGTGCGTGTGTGTTTGTAATCTTCTCACAAGTACTGCATTGGTTTCTGGTTCCATCTCTAATGATATATAGGTCAACTAGACGTCAAGGCCTATCTACCATCCAAGCTTTTAAGAAGTTCATCAAAATTATTTGCATCTATTTAGAAGAAAATAGGCTCATTAGTTATGTCAGCAACCTCTTGTTAAATGGTGGTGTTATATCTGTGATGGAATTAGTTATTCTCAAATAGATAACGGTTTTTCGACATGAACGTAAGTAACAAATAAGTGTACTTTGTGCAAATGGTAAAATCTTTGTGCTCTTGAAAAGAAGTCTTCATGAGTCTGACTGTTATTTACCATTAATTGTTGTTACAGCTATCTTTTGCATGCAAAACGCATTGTACTCTCAGTGAATTTGCCCCAAAAATTATACAGTTTGTCATAATGGAGTGAAAATATGCAAAATTAACCACAGTTATTTTATATTTGTATAAGACTTTAACAACACTGCGAAGAGCAACACAGGCAGAAGTTGGTGTAGGTAAAATATGACCAATGTGAGATTTCCAGTTTAGTTGATTATCCAAATGTAGGCCAAATCTTTGATATCAGTTGATTAATGTTTTGTCTGAATTAGTGCCAGTATGCATAGATCAATTTGTTTGCTGTTCCTTGTAAAAAAAAAATTATGATATCTGTATTGTCTATGTTAAGATTTAATCTTCGAACAGCAAACCATGGGTTTATATCTGTAAATGTACTGCTTGCTAGTTGTCTAAGTTGATCTGCTGAATCTGCAGAGCCTAGGATAACTATTGTAATCTGCCAATAAAACGGGAATAGTGCTTAGGTTTAATTAATGTAGAATATCATATAATGTATACGCTAAACAAGCAGCTGGCCAACAATCAAGTCGTGCGGGACTTCGTGTTTAATTTTATCGGGTATAGAGTAAAATCAAATTCCAGTTGTTATTTCTTTTATGTACACTTCTTGTTGTCTATCTGAAAGGTATGATATTATCAGTTTGTTAGTTGTAGCCGTAACTCCAAAAAAAATTTAATTTGTCTACAAGAAAATTGTGATTTACACAGTTAAATGCTTTAGCAAGGTCTGAAAAAATTCCATTAGATGGCAGATTTTTACCAAGAGCAATTGCAATGTTATTTGTAAGCTTGGTGTTTTTTTCCTAAAGTCTAACTAGAATTTTGGTTAAAATTTTGCGTCACTATAAATTTTGAAGAACAGTTCCAGGAACATACGTACTTTTAAGGGCGTGGATAGTTTTACACCTAAACAACGTGCGCGGTTTCTGATAACGACCTGCTTGCTTGCTGTTGTGCAGGAGGCGGCGGCGGCNCTACATTCGTGCGCAGTCACTTTAATATTATTTTGCATGCGCACTATTTCTTAGTGGGCATTACCAACACACTTATTTTCTCTCTGTTTTTATTCATATAAATTATAAATAAAATAAAACTAGATATAAAATATAAGTAAAAGTTTAATTTAATAGAAAATAAGATACTGTTATGTTAACAGAAGTATAAAATGCTTGTGGTACCTGTCACATTTAGAAATTAACCAAACCCGTCATAATTGGGGTGGTTTTTCAAAGGTTTGATAAAACAAAGTATGACGATACCGCAAATAGACTACCCCAGTAGCCATTTTTGGTTGGGTCAACGTAAGCTCAACATTTTCTCCAAGGTTGGGCCAACGTTGGAAAAATTACGTTGGCCTGACATCAAAATGACACTCGGGCCTACATTGGCCCAGCATTATGTTTTCAGTTGGACGCCAACCAAAATAGAACGTATTTCCAGCAAAACACCAACATTTTATTTTTTACCATTTTCCACAACTGTATATAATTAGGGAATTATTGTGTTACATAAACGATGCAAACTGATAATCTTAATTTTGTCCCCCAGTAGCAAAATTTGGTTGGGCCAACATTGGCCCAAAGTTTGGATCTACCGTTTACCAATGTTGGCATATTACGCTGGCCCAACTCCGAAATGTCCCTCGGGTTAAGGTTGGCCCAACATTACTTTTATGTTGGTTGCCATCTGAAATACAACGTTGGCCCAACATAATTTTATGGTTGTGTGCAAACTGTTAAGAGTAGTGTGTTTTCTCTTTCAGAAAGGCATCCACACAGTAATTTACCCACAGTTGGAAATGTTTTGCTGCGATGTGTTATAGCATACAGAATGCCAACCAAGAAACAACATTTTGCCAACTTCGTTACAAGTGTTTTAAATAAATTTTACCAATTAACAAAGAAATTTGAATATGTGTTAATCCTTTACTTTTTCATCAAGCCCCACTTTATATTATATCGGATTCGAACTCGCGCCCTTTGGATTAGTAATACGACGTGTTATCAAGTAGACTACTTTAACTTCTTGTTAGTGATGAATAAATATATAAATATATCTTTATATTCCAGTTCGATATTTTGTTATATTTTTTATGTATTTAAGTCAGATTTTACTAATCCGAAACTGAATTTAAAACCTACCAGTTAATGATGAATACACAACCAAATACAGCCAGTTTATTTTTAAAGGATTTCTGTGCCAAAAAATTTGAACGATTAAGCAAATTAAAGTAATTGTATATGGGTTTATTTAGAAAAAAAAATTATATGGTGGCATAATGTCTCTAACGCAATGTTGTCGCAACGTAACAAANTATATGGGTTTATTTAGAAAAAAAAATTATATGGTGGCATAATGTCTCTAACGCAATGTTGTCGCAACGTAACAAAAATAACCAGTCGCCAACTGTTATGTTCACAGCATCGTCTAAACACACTAAGAACAAAACACAGGTTATCGAAAATTCACTTTTGGTAATTCTTTGTATGTTGTGAAAATTAATATGTTTTACAATTTAAAACGATTATTTTCTATTAGTGCATTTATAATGGCTGTACAATGTTGGCCCAACAAATGTATAAAGTACATACCAAATCCCAATTGTATGTTTTTCGACAAGGAAGAAGACGTAAACAATAATTCTAGTATTAAATAAGACATGGTTTGTGTGTTAAAAACATTGCATTTAAACCATCATACGAAAATGTAATTTTTATTTCATAAGATATATGGCAATTTCCTTTGTTGGTATAATGTTGGTTATACAATGTTGGTCCAACAGAAATTTACATACCAAATTACAACATTATGTTTTCCGACAAGTAACCAATACATCACCAACGAAGTCACTTTTAAATAAGACACTGTTTGTGTGCTAAGTATATTGCTTTTAAAAAATTATACAAAATTATAGTGTTATTTCATTCAAAATAGGGCAATTAACTTTGTTGGTATAATGTTGATCACATAATGTTGGCTCAACATTATGTAGATTGTACATGTCCAAGAATATGAAAGTCACCAGCAGTACCAACTAATTTACGAAACAGCCAAATCTCATCACCAAGTTCAATCTTAACTTTCTTCCGAGAAAACAATACAGGAGCTTGAGCTACAGATAGAATAGCAGTCTGATTTATTACATTTTCATGAAGAGCAAAAGTCTTCCAACATATTATATCACAAACATCAATTTGGTTAATGTAATTTACAGTAACACCAGGATTATTATGTCAACGAAGATAAAAACACATCTCTAACAAACCACTACCAGGATTAGCTGTCATACCTTGAATACCAAATCTATACAAAAAAGAAAGCAAAACATAACTTTCTTGAAGTACATGAACTTGCTTTATAAATACATTATCATCTTTAGCAACATCAGTACTAAAACCTCCAATTTTACGAAAAACAGATCTTGAATAATATCTCCTNCATCAGTACTAAAACCTCCAATTTTACGAAAAACAGATCTTGAATAATATCTCCTCTTATAACGACGTGCAGACGACGGCATACTGGATGTGAACCACTGATTCAGTTTACAAGTACGTCCACACAGGCACGCGGTGGAACTAGCAATGCAAACTCCGCGGATTCTAAGCAGGTCTTAAAGTAATAATCATGTGTCTACCAAGCGAAAATGTAAAATTGTTAGGAATATAAATGAGTAGAATGATATATATGATTCGAAGATGTTGATCCTAGATGTGAAGTGAGGAGCTAATCGTTCGGGTTTTCACACACTGTCATTCCAGTTAGTCGTTGGCCATATTGGTTGTATGTGACTTTGACCTGGGCATGGCCTCGACCTTGACATGTTTTCTGAACTGAGTTCAGCATGTTTGTCCTGTACCAACCCTTAGCTTTAAACAGAAAAACACAGTCCAGATCTATAACACAACAGTACGCACAGTAGGCCAGCACATAATTTCCCAGACATTCTATGCGTCTTGTCACCTTTCAGTAGCTCCAGAGCTTGTTTCTGCTGTGTCGTACCGGTCAGGCATATTAACAATAATGTTCACCACCAGACTTTAGAATAATAATCGGTTGCAGTTAAATGCAATACAATAGAAAGGGAAACGCCCTTTCCAATTGTGGTGGGTTTATGTGGATACCATCTCACCTGTCAACCGCAATGCACAGGGTTGAACCTGTGTGCGCCACCTTGATTGCCAAGGCCTATCCAACCTCTTAGGAATGCACTTCATGTACGGGTCCTCTTACTAGTCGGATCAGACAATCGTTCCTTCTTTAAAGAGCATCAACCCTTTGAAATCAACACCAGCATGGACAACATAACACTTTTATTCCACTGGGAGGTACTAATGGGTCTCAATCACTTTCTCACCCAGTATATTGAGGCCGTGCGTATCACCACCAGTATCTATGGCCAGGATACTGACCACCAGTGATGGCCCTCCAGGCAAATACCCACCTTCAGGCCTCCTAACCAGAAGATTAAACCAATGCCACCCAGGGTCCGACCCGCGATAGGCTCGGCCAAAGGCTGGGATTTCACACCGAGCGCCTTGGTCTCCACGACTATACCATGCAAATCAAGTTTTCGCCCAGAATGACCCAACTCCTCCCGTAACGCCAGACATTCCCTTCACAGAAGCTCCACGATTCCGAGATCTGCCCACCACTGCAGGCCCTGGTTTGGGTCAGTGCATTCGCCTCGTGGGTCATCACTGCAGGCAAGGGACGCATGCAACCTCTGGAAAGCTGCACATGATCTCACAATGACTGATTGACAGTATGTTGGTGAGGCCACCACTAGCACATTATCGCGCTCAATCCATTAGCTACAGTCAAGCACCATGTTTCCAGTCCAGACATTTCGAGGAGGTGGAGACGGACTTGATCAGTTCTAGATTATATATTCTCATCACTGCCCCATTCCAGGGTCTGTGCCTTGGTTCGTGTTATATCCATAGGAGTAATACCTCCTGTGGCTAAGAGTCGAGAAGGCTCCAGCTAGGCACGTCAGCCAGAACACTTAGCCCATCACCAGACCAAGCACTGTGTGTCGTGGTGATCCGGTGGGAGGGAGCATCACTTCACACCGATCTGCCCTTCGACCCTTTAGATGTTGGTCATTTTCACCTACAATAGGTCGACAAAAAGGTGATGACCTAACGACGATGGT
Organism: Clitarchus hookeri; assembly: GCA_002778355.1. Taxonomy (NCBI): domain Eukaryota; kingdom Metazoa; phylum Arthropoda; class Insecta; order Phasmatodea; family Phasmatidae; genus Clitarchus; species Clitarchus hookeri. The sequence goes on from NQII01001047.1 coordinate 571,056, forward strand.
TATTTCCATAGTCACGACTACCCAATCAGGCATAGGGTGGAGACCTAATCTGTTCACTCTTACACATTGCCATTATGGCAGATACTGCTTCGGAGAGCATTTTCAGCACAAACCACCTTGGCATTACACCCATTGAAGGCTCGTTGTTCTACCATCATCAGCCCAACTCCAACCTGGCTCTCTGGACCTCACCTTGACACTGGTTGACATTCAAATCAAAATAAATGAGAAAAACCTTAAAAATATATCAAAATTGGAGGAAGATTTCATTATAGAACCCGACCATTTGAATCTATGGCATATTGCACTGATAACTCACATATTTAGTATGTTCACTAGGGTGCGTTGGCTACTCATGTATTTAGCATGTACCACCAGTTTACACCCATGTCGCTTATTGTCAAACATGTCTGCTTGAGTGTGCTAATACAAACTTGTACCAAATGGCAACGAGATCCAAAAAACTCCATGTTTGTTTTAATTTTAAAAAGTATGCAAATAGATATGTTTAATTATTTCCTCTTTATTTTCATGTTATTATGTCTTTATAAATTTTAATTTTTCCTTTATACTGGTTTTGTATTACAGCATTTTTATAAAATATATTTTATAAAAGCAGATAAATTTGGGAAATATTTTTAAACATAAATTAAGCACATTATAATAAAAAATAAATTTGTATTACATAAAAATTAATTTTCTATAACAACATGTGAAAACACAATTGAAAAAAAAATGCATATATACATTTATACATTTATATTATTCGCAATTTTGAGCATTCTCCTCTCGATGTCCACATAGACGACCCAGGAATTGTAGCATTCCAGGAAACTCCACCAATTGACATAAGAATAGGCTTCGAATGGTTCAGAATTTACTCGACCAGATACACATCTGGGTACTTTATGGGCTGGATCTCCATGTAGAAACTAGTACATATGTGAATAGAGTATCTGCGAAACAGTAAGTCCTTGGAGCATAGGCTCTTATATATCGCTCACAAAAGAGTTCGGGGCTCCTTTTCTTTAAGATCCTTTTGTGTTTGGAGATACACACAAGTCGCCGACTTTGACTTTAAGCTTGCGAGGGACCTCATCATTGGAATAGCATACAGCAAGGCATCGTCCTTCACATCTTCAGGCTTCACATGTGTAGTCGAGTGCACTGTAGTGTTGCATTCGCGTACGAGTTTCGGCAAAAACTGTAACCACATGTAATTGCTATTCGCAGCAAAATGCCACCACATCATGCATTTCAAAGTAATGTTGAACCTCTCAACGATAGATGCTATGAAAGTACTGTACATCGAATAATGGTTTATGTCATATTTTTTCATCAGGGCCATGAACTTTCCGAAGTAGAATTCCTTCCCGTGGTCGGTTTGAATACTGGTCGGGAAGCGTCCTTCGAACAATACTTTGCCACTGTCTTTGAAAGATCGGTCACATTCTTCAACTTGACCAGTCTGGTCCTGGCGACTATTCTATATGCAACGATGACAGCCAACATGTATTTGTAGCTCTTGTGTACCCAAGCATAAAAAATCACTTTGACGAGGTCGGCTTCAAACAGGTCATTCATTCTAGCATTACGTCTTTGCACCAACAGTAGTTATGTCTTGTGACCACATGCAAATCATTGACGATTTATAATAGACTCATTGTATGTAGCCGCCCATATTTAGTGCTTCGATGATGGAAATTATACCATTGGTGTGCGAGTAAATTCTAATCCTTGGCAAAGTGCCAGTAGTTGCAGCCTATCAACCCACTCATTCTGGTCGTTCCAGAATAAATAGTCGATATCCTTGTCGCTGTCTGTCTTCATATATTCATCACTTTACAATGCTAGTCTGCTGAAGAAGAGGTTTGTGAGAAAGTGGATTTTTTCGTTTTTTTCGTCCTTATAGCTGCTTGTCTTGGGATCGTTACTTTTATAAAGTACATGAAAGAGTTCGAGCAACATCTTGTACTCCAGTAGGTCGGACTCCATATATGATTTCCTTGAAAAATACAAAATTGTAAAGACCAGGGGTTCTATGTGTCTTGTAATCATCTGCTTGGATAATCCTACCTTGTGGAAATTTTATTTCATTTGCACTGAGGAACCATTTATAATCGTGCTTGTATATACCATACACTGTATCATTATTGCAAGATGAGTGTGGTCGCAGGTACCAGCGAACCAGAGCATTGGCTCCAAGTTCTCCCATACGATCCTCTTTCTTGTGCACTAAATTAACAATCAGCATATCCATCATGATTTTACATTCATCGTCGTGTTTATGCATCTTCATAGGTTCAGCAGTATTTTCAACTTACGTCTTCATGACTACAAGTTCTTTGCCGACCTCTGAATACATAAAGAAACAGAGTAATGGGCTTAAGGATTTATTAATTTTCAGGTTGCACGAAAGTCGGGCTTTCTCTTGGTGAGCAAATACTTCGAGAAGTTGCGAGTCTCCGACAAAAAACTTTCGTTCATGTTTATCATTATTTCAAATTATTTTTTTACCAGCATCGTAGGTTCCATTGTTTCTCGGTATGAGGTAACCTCCACATTATTCTTTGTCATGGCACAGCTTGAGGCTACTTTGCTTCAACTTAAATATTCCACAATTAATTGCCTATGGTCGACAGCGAACTCATTGAACCCCTGTAAGTACCTGCCATTAAATATGGGTCACTCTTTTATGAACACCAAATATCTGTACTTGTATTTATAGCACAAGGTACACAGATTTACGAACTCGGATAATACTATGTCCATGTTGATGTTGTCATCGCATACATCCACAAATTCAAATCGTTCATTCAAAATGACACTAACACATTCACATTGTCGAGAATCTGTTTGTGCATGTGTGTATAATCATAGCCGAGGTCCAGACTGTCCACNACACTAACACATTCACATTGTCGAGAATCTGTTTGTGCATGTGTGTATAATCATAGCCGAGGTCCAGACTGTCCACTTTTGCATGCTATCCCATGATAAAGTACTGATTTTTGCACTTGCGCTTATCGCAGGCAACATAATCGAAGACGAACGCAGACTTCGGTAGTGTCTCTATTGGCAATATAGCAGCTTTATCATTGCAGAGGAAATAACCCCCTGAATCCACGGACTCCAGTACATGTGCCAGTCGCTAATGTTTCGGTTACTGGGACGATTTAGAATACTGGTACAGGTTCTTAAACAAAAGACCATTCAGTTCTTGAATCAAACTCAGCTGCACATATGTCTAGCAGCACTTGAATGGCCCCATGATGATTCACCTTACAGTACTAGGCAACAGCTCACAGTGACGAAAGTCGCAGGCGGACTCTCGAGTTTCCTCGGAAACTTGCATTAGAAGACGAACCCTGGTTTGAGGGTCCCCATGATACTGAAATGTGAGCCTATAAAGAGATCATATTTATAAAAACATAGTTCAGTTCACTGCAATGCCTCGACGAGGCGAAACCATGTTCGTAAACGGTGTCATGAATATACTGATCAACAATAGTTACACATTCTGGGATACAGGTTCTGCGGAATGAGAATTAAGTTAGGTAAACACCTGGTGTGTGGAGTTATTGTTAACAGCACACTGAACGAAGTGATCAAGGAACTTTCATTGCATATTTCCTGAACAAGGATCTCGAAACTAGGTACTTGGCATACAAAATACTTGTGCATGACCAATGATATTAGCAAATCCCCAGACATTGATCTCGGAGAGAAAATAACAGCCTGGGGTATTTCGAACATTATGAAAGCCAAGGTGAAGATGAAAATGGGTGTAAAAGGCAAGAGTAAAGCTCAAGTGAGACAAAAGATGATGATACAGAGAAAGGCACAACGGAAACTAAAGTTGAAGATGTAGAGGGGAAAAAACATGCATTACAAAATTATATTTACCAGAGGATTTTCCATTGCTTCTGTCAGTGTTCGGGGCCCTTGTGGGTATAATAAGAGCCACGAGTGGTATCGTCCGAACCATCAACATAGCATCAGAAAAATGGAGCAGTTGTCCGGGGCCCAACAACACAATGTAAATATGGAAGTTATAGTGATAAAAAAATTAGACAGAGCTTGTACCCATGAATGTGTCAAGTAGGAGGTTGACGTATGCAAAAGCGAATTAGTAAAATGAAGCAGAGAATATCATGAAATCACTTCCCAGAAGGGTACTAACGAACATGAACNTGCAAAAGCGAATTAGTAAAATGAAGCAGAGAATATCATGAAATCACTTCCCAGAAGGGTACTAACGAACATGAATTTAGGTATGTATGCACACAAACTGAAACTACCCCATTTCAGGAAAGTGTTTATGCGAGATATCTTCCCACAACACGAAAATGAAACGAGTATGCCATAATTAATCTGTATACAGTGAAATATACTGGTACCAAGGAGTAGCATACACAAAATGAGGCATACACACAGATTTTAACTCTCTGCCCCAAAGGCGTTGTTACATTTGTGGAATACCCTCATTAATATATAACTACAAGTCGGAACAGATGCCAAGCACATGGAGTTGTGGGCATTTGTACTTGTAATTCCTTGTAAGCTCGATTAAGTTAAATTGAATAAAATTCTAAAACCGAGCAGAAATTAATATTCATGTCGATAATGCTTGCCTTGATGGGACATAGCAGCGAGTTGCATCTGGTACACTTGGCACCACTCGAGCTGGATGGGGAATAGTGCACATGCCTCGTCGATATTCAAGCATACAGTATGAACCTTGATAAGAAAAACTGCAAACAATGCCTCATGAAAAGCGATAATATCTCCCATGTAATAAAGTTTCCCACAGGCTCTTACGAGATACATGATATGGCAAGATAATTTTAAGAATTACTAGTTTCTGACACAAACTTGGAACTACTTCAAAATTCCAATACTCTTAAGTGTGTCATAAGATGCAACAAAAACATCGACTATACACAACCAGACACTATCGAACTGATGCTAGGCTTCGAGCTACGAATTTATGAATCTGGCAAAACACGAATGATTGCGACCTGTAACCATATTGCTGGTTGATGTGCTTCAGATAAACTGCAGTTTAGCCAACAATGCATATCAATGGCAGCCCAAGTAATGTGCTACATGAGTTTTTTCTGACCGTCTTTCCGAGTCTGGCTGTTTTACTACAAAGTATAATTAACATTCTGGTGGTCGCGAAGAGAATTTATAGGGTGGTTACGTCTTCCGTCGACCAGCATGGAGATTTGTTGAACTTCCGAAACGAATAGATCACACTATGCCTGCACTTTAGATTATAGGGAGAAGCTTTATGAATACCAGAAGCAATAACACAAAGCACTGCATCAAATAAGTTATCCGAACACCACTAATCACACGCTAACAAGATTTATTTTCACAGTCTCGGTTTCGAAGTCGATCGTCATGGACAATCACATTAACATCGAAGAGCTGGTCGTTTTTAAGGCAATATGGCTAAGGTGTAACTTCACNCGATCGTCATGGACAATCACATTAACATCGAAGAGCTGGTCGTTTTTAAGGCAATATGGCTAAGGTGTAACTTCACATGTACAGTACCAGCCTTTCTTGATCAGACCATACATACTTTCATTAAAAAATTTAAATCATGAAAAAACACAACANATGTACAGTACCAGCCTTTCTTGATCAGACCATACATACTTTCATTAAAAAATTTAAATCATGAAAAAACACAACATATTTGCTCAACAGTGACTACGTGGCTAGTCACAAGTTGTCGGCATAACAACCACGATAAAAACTACCTTTCTTTCATGCTGAATGAGCTTTCTGTAGTCAAGATGGCAGGCTGGGAAATCGCAGACGACATTATTATTCTTATATGCGCTAGAGGCAAGTTAGAGGTGTGTATCCTACTCTCGATACTACTGGGATTCGCCTAAGACTACAAACACATTATTATTCATTAGAAGCAAGAATTGGCGCTGCNCTACTCTCGATACTACTGGGATTCGCCTAAGACTACAAACACATTATTATTCATTAGAAGCAAGAATTGGCGCTGATTCTAGCCAATACAATACATGGGTATCATTATGGGTTTGGGAAGAAACTGAAGCTGTGAAACTGAAGCAGCAGTCTGTTGAATGTATGCTGCCTCATATTCAGTTAAGCACTACCAAATATATCANGAAGCTGTGAAACTGAAGCAGCAGTCTGTTGAATGTATGCTGCCTCATATTCAGTTAAGCACTACCAAATATATCAAGATGCTGAAGAATGTAGAAGATGGCGAAAACATTGATTAAGCTTTCAGGTCATGGAGTCTCGAGACAGACCCTGGATTGCCAGCAAGACAACACATCAACTGGATGGTAAATCCTAGAATTGCTACTGATAAAGCCACGTACATCATCGTTGGACTACAGACCGTACGACAGCACAATGTGAGAGTGAGCCATTCGCAGCTCGTAACATGTAAAATAGAAAATGTACAAATTATTTAAATAGCAAAAGCTAGCTATACATGAACATTAATATGAACTTTGACAATGGACAGAACCTTATGGTATATCAAATATATGTGTAGTTCAAACTTGTGTATTGTGGACATTCTCAGTCCCCGATACTGAGCTCTTTTTCTCTCAGTAGCATGGTCCTCTTCGTGGTTTTATGTGTATGTTAACATGACGAGTGTATTACTTCGAATGTAATTGAATGCAGGATTGAATTCTCTATTCATGAACATATTCCTGCACAAATATGCTTTCTGCCCGATACTTCATTATTGGCTTATAATGGAATACAATTGAGACAAGACAATTAAGATACTGTCAAGAATAATGCAGAGAATATATCAATATGATATTCCAAACACAATATCTTTTTAGTCTCCTTAAAGACTAGTCAGCTTTAAAATGTTATGGAATTTGAATGCTCTCCATAGTCAAAACATATATACATACTCAAGAAGCCTATGTAGATGACATCAAGAAATGAATACAGTCCTTAAGATCGCTGTACCCATGGAATTTCTTGGACGAGAAGAGCAAGGAAACCAACGAATGGGGAACAAAGCACTACCATGGTCTGGAGTGAGGCGAAGTAAGATTGTATACTATCATGTGGCAAATGTTCTCTGCGATTTGTTGGCACAATACCCTAATGCTGCAATTTGTGTGGCAGGGCCAGAGCAGAAATAATGGCAAGTAAATTGTGTAAAGGTGAAGTGGAAATCATCGAAGTGCAGACCGAAGACAGATGTCCTTCACTTTACAAATTCGTTAAAATGTACAGTCAGCCACATAGTCACATCTTCGACAGATTAGAACCTGGCAGGGCCTGTGCATTGAAGAATTTGCAGCTAATGCACAAACGATGCTCCTCGTCCTTGAGCCAGGATTATATGATCTACAACTATACACAAAAACGCCTAAATAGACCTGGGTTCCCGAGGCTGCCGGCCATTCTGCCGGTGTGTACATAGATGCAGGGGCATTTCCACACTATCAGTTGACTTTCAGGCACCAGGCGAAGATGTACACATATTACCCAGCGAACATTCACAGAAGTGTCACACCCAGTCACTTTACCATCGACTACAGCGACNGAAGATGTACACATATTACCCAGCGAACATTCACAGAAGTGTCACACCCAGTCACTTTACCATCGACTACAGCGAATGGAACACTGGTTACCTATGAACGCACACAGGAAGTCGCGATTCGTGACAGTAGTGGCATGCAGTACTGGAGATTTTCACAATTTTCCCTGTCGTACGAACCAGTCAGCAGTTGGTAGCCTGTTGGAAGCCTGAAAATTGTGATATATTTCTTATGTTTCCAGCAACATATTTTCCTGCTAGTATCGAAGATGTGTTCTGTTCTGCATAAAATGGACACTCTCACAACAAGCTGCACGAAAAATAACTCGCAGCCACCACTCGAGATAAGTGGAGGCCATCTGGTCGTCTCGAGCCAGACGACCAGATGTCGGAAATGTTTCGTTAGNACTCTCACAACAAGCTGCACGAAAAATAACTCGCAGCCACCACTCGAGATAAGTGAAGCCTCGAGCCAGACGACCAGATGTCGGAAATGTTTCGTTAGTGACATTACCCATCACTAGTTCCACAACCGATGTTACTGCGTCTTCAGATGGATATGCATCCAGATTCTGAGTCCAACTGGCACTCACTCCCCGACATAACATCGCCCCCGCTGTGGTGTCATCCCAGGGCTGCTGATGCTATTCCTGCCATGGTCGGACCTGCTGTTGACAAGCCAGATGCCAGTATTGCTGTCTTCGAGAAAGATATCATCAAGCCAAAAGTCGCCGAGCCATCGATCAAAGAGAAGCCAGGTTTTCACTGCAGTGACAATGCAGCAGATGGTGAATCAGAGACAAGAGCTGCTGCTTGTGTCAATGGTCTTTATAGCGATCCTGAGATTTGTGAGGACCTTCACAGGTCACTACTTCTAACTACCATATCTGTGCAGCCATACCTTTTATGTTATAATCAAAATTAGAATTCATTATCAGCATATTAAAAATACTATGTCGGCTCTATTTTCATAACATAGCCTTTATCACGTCTCTTTGGTCATGAGGTAGCTTTCGGACTCGCATTCCTGAGGTTGTCTGTCTAATCCTGGCTGGCTGCACATAAGGTTTTTTTTTTCATAATGGTTTTCCCACCCTCACTCCACATTAATTTTGATGCAGTTCCTTAATATATACCATCCTAATTACCTCCCCGGTGTTGCCCTGTTAAACGATTATGTTTTCCGCCTCATCATTCATGTCATCTGCTCCTTCCACCAAAACATCAGTAAGTCTACCAGAATTTCTGAGGTCTTCACCAGTGTCATCAGTAGCTTTTGTCATGGAGTTTGCAGAATTTGAATCTGGTTCTTTGGCTGTGATAATTGTGTTACCAATCTGGCCATCAACTTCTGTTCCAGGGAAAACTGCACTGTCGTCTACTCTGCTAAACCATAAAAGTTATCAATATCGCTTTTGTTAAAAGTGCTACAGTGCACAACTACATGAGAATCATGGATGTACGAAGATCCCCATCCAAGTAAAATACATGTGCTGTAAGTTTGGGGTGTCGATTTCATTGAAGGATAGCNTGGATGTACGAAGATCCCCATCCAAGTAAAATACATGTGCTGTAAGTTTGGGGTGTCGATTTCATTGAAGGATAGCCTAAGTGTGCTTTTGAATACATGCAAGGGGCTTCCTCCATGCATCATAAATTATGGACCTTCACACTTATAAACATTCCCGATTTCATTAAACATAAAAATGCTGCATCAATTCACACAACCAGNAATTATGGACCTTCACACTTATAAACATTCCCGATTTCATTAAACATAAAAATGCTGCATCAATTCACACAACCAGTACAATAAATGTTCCAAGTGGCCAGTGTTAGACGGATTTGAAAAGTCATCGCATCCACATTATTTAGACAAGAGGAATACTGGAGTGGGAAAAATGTTTAATTTTACCAGACTGGAGTTTGCGAACTCTCCACACCAAATTACTGTGTTTGAGAACAACAACCCTCGTGTGACTGTGAATTTGCACTCGTTCAATGCTAGGCGAAAGGTGGCTCGCACCATTTGTGACTAAAGACGAGAAACCTGAATATATAGATATTTTAATGGTAAAGGATGAAACAAATAAAATTTCACATTATTGTTACATAAATAAATTTTTACGACAAATAAGCTCGCAGGTAATTTTGCATGGCTACAAAGTTCATGTCTGCAAACAGTGATATCTAAATTTTACTGATTACCAAAGGAAATAAGGATTCAAAGGGAACAGTACCTTGCAATAGATAAAAANAAGGATTCAAAGGGAACAGTACCTTGCAATAGATAAAAACAAAGTGTGTAGTGTAGAGACTAATTTTCAATTGACGAAATGTTTTCTCATATTGTAGTGGTAAATCGATTTTACTAATAAAATTAATATAAAAAAATATGTTTTTTTTTACCATTTTTACAATATTACCTGCCCTATGTAATATTTATTACATAGGGCTACTAATTAGGAGATATAAAAACTATAATAAAATGACAGTTGAATAAATACTACTTAATAAGTTTGAAAGAAAGAGGAAATAATCAAATACGTCAAGTCACATACTTTGGGGGTTGAAGCAAACATTTTTGTACTCCATCTCCATTCGGCACAAGTTGGTATTAGTGCATCCAAATGTACAGGTTTAGCAATGAGCGACATGGGTACACTCTGGTGGTAGATGCTGAAAATATGAGTTACCAGCGCACCCTAATGGACACTACTAAAACATGAGTTATCAACGCACTCACATGGACAAATGACGAGACACAGCGAACAGTAGTTGTAGCATGTTTGTGGAATTTTTTTTGTGAAGGGGGGTGGGGGGACTAAATAGCCAATGAATTATATTGGTGGCCGTGGTGGCTGACCATTTAAACAGCCAACCAACCATCACCTAGTAGACATACTTGTAGTGGGTATGCTTCGCCATCTTTAAAAGAAACAAACCCCTGACCTATTTGCAGGTATTTCAAAATTATATTTATTTTTCTGCAAAATTTCTCGAAATTAAATTTTTTTAATGTGTGGAATTGTAAATTAAATTTTTTTTTTAAATTTAACTTTTAATTTATTTATTTTTAAATGTGTTTAGAATTTTGTCGATTTTTTACTATTTTACCAGAATTTTTGAGATTTTTCTCAAAATTTTTGGGTTTGATGTCACTCGGAGTTAAGATATATAGGTCACCCAGGTCAAGGTCTCACACAACAAAGATGGCCGACGGCTGACCAGAATGACAGGGCCGATTAGTTNATAGGTCACCCAGGTCAAGGTCTCACACAACAAAGATGGCCGACGGCTGACCAGAATGACAGGGCCGATTAGTTCTTCATTCATCTTTCACGACTAATGCCTTCGAATCGTGTATATCACTCTATTTCGCTAATTGCCATTCATTGTATCTTAAAATAAGCCCAACTTAATTAAATAAATTCAATGCTAACAAATGTAAACATTACACTGTTTATATGATGCTAGGCTATGGAACTACTTTTCCTAATTCACTGCCAATTTTACCATAAATGTTCCAGACAATCATTATTTTAAAATATTTGAAACATGGCAGGAGTGAGATTTATCGAATGTTGGTTTTGAAAGTGCTCAATCAACCGCAAACATCCTTTACTTAACATAGTAGATAGGNAGTGAGATTTATCGAATGTTGGTTTTGAAAGTGCTCAATCAACCGCAAACATCCTTTACTTAACATAGTAGATAGGAAATGGCGATTCTAAATGAAATCCAAAATGGTGGAATCGAGTATGGCGGACGGCACCTCGGAGCCTAAGCCCCTGGGCATGCCCTGGAATCGCCATTTCATATCTACTTAACTTCTTACTTAATGTAATAAAAGTTATTTTATGAGCGTGTATAAAGTTTAACGTATTTAAGTAACATGCTCTCTCCCCCAAATAAAAAATTGTAATAAAAACTATGGCACAAAATTAGTGAAAAACTATACTTGTAGGGAATTAATTAGATAATATATGGTCGCGTGTACCAAAAGGCCTTTATCTAGCCAAGTTAAAGATGGCGTGGTGGTGGGGTAGAACCTAGTTTATTCAAATAATAGCACCTCAAAAACAGTTTGTTAACGGTAAACTGGAGCTTTTGAAAACTCTGCTTACTTGCTTTATTCTGTTCACTTTGTTTCCTTCCATGGATACACGTAAACATATTTGGAAAATACCTAATTACTAGCCTAGTTGTACTCATGCACAAATTAAGGGACCCTGTCAGTAATAAATATACGTTATTATAGGGCCAGATTTTGCTAGTATGTGTCCACATAATATAACACTATGCTTATAATATGACATAAAAATTCTTTGCCGATTTCACAGCCAACACACAACTAAGGGAATTTTTTTAAATTATGTTAAATATGTAAAATTTACCGCGTACCAACTATGTGCATACAACTGTTTTGATTCTGCTACAAATTGCATTTAAGTTGAGTTAAGAGATTTAGGCTGATTTTAACAACGAGATTTTGAGAGCCGATGAGGGAGAAATGAGGTGATAATGGAGCAGCGCTGGAATACAATGGCGGGGAAAACGAGAGATCGCTGAGAAAACCCGCCGACCAGCGGCATCGTCCGCCACGATTCCCACTTGCGAAAATCCGGGAGTAACCCAGCCGGGGATTGGAACCGGTTCGCATTGGTGGGAGGCAAGCAGTCTAACCGCTCATCCACCGTGGCCCCAAATTGATTTTAAGTAACTGTTATAAGTAAAATAGTAAATGTTTGTGTGGGGAGAATTTATAAAACTGCTACAATTGTCGAGAAAAATTTGCTAATGGGGGTTGAGCCCCTCCCTGCCTCACCCGTTTTCGCGACATACGTCCAGGTTTTTATTATTATGCAGATTGGCTATTACAAAACGCTGTTACGAGATATTANCCCGTTTTCGCGACATACGTCCAGGTTTTTATTATTATGCAGATTGGCTATTACAAAACGCTGTTACGAGATATTGAGAACGCAACCGCGTAATCCTGAGAGTCTGCAGGTAACAAGTTTCAGCAGCAGTAGTGTCCTTCAATGGTGATATTTTATAGCTAAGCGACTTCCTACAAAATAGGTTATGTAAAACCAGTGTTGGGGCGTATACAATGTCTCAGTAAATGGATCCTGTAGAAAAATTATTTTAATGAGGAAAGTTAAAAATCATTCCTTTGGGGTAGCAACTATTTATTATTGTTCTATTAAATAAATTTTATGAGTGTTGGATACCAAAAAACTAATTATTTAATATTTGTACCAAATATTGTTTAATTTGTACGCATTGTATGTGATGCCATTTTTCTCAAATAAAATAAATACATGTTTTTTTTTTTAATAATTTGATGTAAACTGAAATATTTTTTCTGTTTTTCTGCAACCATAATAAAAAATTTAAAATGAAAAAAAAAAANGTGATGCCATTTTTCTCAAATAAAATAAATACATTTTTTTTTTTTTATAATTTGATGTAAACTGAAATATTTTTTCTGTTTTTCTGCAACCATAATAAAAAATAAAAAATGAAAAAAAAAATCAGTGTAAACTAATGCCATCGGCTACCGCGTGACACAATGTAGTCACCAAATAACCGGCAATATACATGAAAAATATTTAAATATAATTTTTTTTGGGATATTTTTAAACATATTTGTGTAATGCATGAACTGTTATTAGGTGATTACATATATGTCAAGCGATAGCCCACACAGCAGGGATGGATCTCGGAATTCCTTCGCCCGGAGAAAAAAATTGCGATTTGCGCTCTTCCCTCCCCCCCCCCTTTTTTTTACGGACTAGCAATAAA
>NQII01001047.1:594083-626068 GCA_002778355.1 Clitarchus hookeri
ATTAATAAAGTAATTACATTTTTGAAGAAGTTATCGATTTGAAGATGTAATCTCTTACAGAATATTGAACTCAGTAATAGGTATGCGTAAATATTTTAGTAGATACAGTTATATTTTTCCGTTTACCTTGGAAGCAATAGTAACGTATATTTAAAAACCAAACGTGAAAATTTAACTGTAATTGCAATCAATTAAATTCTTAAATACATTTTTGTATATGACTCTCCTGTTAGTAAAGTTATTTTAAGAACATATTCAAATGGAAGAATGTATAATTACAAACTTTAGGAAAAATCTCTGCATACACGTGAACAAAATCCTAATTAAAAGCTATGTTATTTATTAAAACTGACAAAAACATTCATAAATAATTTTTACCAAAAGGTTTTATATATATATATATATATTTTAATTTTTAGGTTGGGAGATGCTATATATTGATTATAATTTAAAATTAACAAAACTATTACATGCAGTTGCAGTTGGTACAATGTAGGCCCTATAGTAGTTTTCGAATAAACATTTTTTTGACTACTTTTTCTAACAAAAACATAGGCCTATAGCAATCACATAATCAATACATATTCAATAATAATTGTTTTTAATGAGTATACAATTTTACTATGTGCAGCGTTATAATAATAGTAATAAAATTGTTTGTAATTGAATTAAAAAATGTTACACACTTTTGTTAGAAATATTTGAAATCATTTTTTTTTTAAGATTTATGTACCACAGAGTTGTAGATAATAATGATAATTTTTTTTTTAAATTTTAACAGAATTGTACACGTAATGATTTTGTCGGTTATATATAACATTTTTCGCAAAAGTTAGCAATTTTTAAATTAGGGTAGTATAGAATATCAACTATTGCTGTATATTATGGTTACCAGCATTTAGATATAGTGGCAATATATCTAACTCCATAAAAATCTATTAAAGTAGTTAAAATTACGTCCTCGGTTATATTGTTTTTCGGGAATTCGCGCACTGATGCAAACTTGTTGCGGTGGGTGTGCAGACGTTTCGGCTAGTCCCGTGGCGCTCGTGGAGCAGCGCTCGCGTTCCCGTCGGTGCTTGATGTTCGCGTCGCCAGGTAGCAGCACCAAGCACAAGCGCGTGCTCGCGCTGCGGCGACCGAGCTCCAGGCGGCGCTCGCGCGACTGCCACTGCAGTCAACAGAAAGGTGAGTAAAAACCCTAGTGTTTACCAAGCTTTACCGTTGGTGGCCTGCGTTTATTGCTGAGGCCGTGTTCCGAAGGGAGAATTTTCATAGTAGTACTGCTAAGGCTTATTCTACTAAAGTTAGGAACTAAACGAGAAGTCTTATGGGAGTGTTTAGCATAGGGAAAATTTTCGTCGTAAAGTGAAGCCAAAGTCCCAAGCAAGTAAATCCAAGGAATATCAAAACTTTCTTTACTTCCGATCGGCATTACACAGAAATTAAAATTCCCGAAGGCAAAGATGAGGGTAAAGCAAACCGTCTGCCGTAATAATAAAACATTTTTTCTAAGGAACACTTTTATTGTTTTTCGTACAATTAACCGAACAAACACACGTGGTAGATTTTGTTTTTCCATTTCTCAAACAAGGCTTTATCCNTTGTTTTTCGTACAATTAACCGAACAAACACACGTGGTAGATTTTGTTTTTCCATTTCTCAAACAAGGCTTTATCCTTATCTCCATTGTATTTTGAACGCATGTTGTACTGAAATGTTTCTTTCCGAATTTATTTCATTGTTTTATGAAGTATTAGAACACGCAACAATAAATCCACCAGTGTCTTAGACCCTTTATTTAGAATAAATTGGCAGTTTAACACAGCGCNATTAGAACACGCAACAATAAATCCACCAGTGTCTTAGACCCTTTATTTAGAATAAATTGGCAGTTTAACACAGCGCTATGTAAAAGCAGTTCACATGTTTACATTCGGAAGTTCCCAGTTACTAGCATTCCAAAGCTACCAAAATGAACCGAACACATTTTTGCCAATATGAAACTACCTGGTATAGGCAGTTCACGGTAAAGTGAGCACTTTTGAAGCACTAATTACTTTTTTATTTTCAGTCATTTTTTTTTATCTTTTAACCACCTTTTAAATTAAATATTACCATGTAAGTAATAAACACAGTGTGTACGAGTATATTCCACCGCACTCGGAAGTTAACGTCTAAAGCTACAATAAAATATATTTATTGACTATTATTCGAAATGAGAGGGCATTCAAAATTGTTCACTTTACCGTGAATAGACTTTACCTACTGACCTTGTATTCAATCTAAATATTCCATGCTTGGTGGAACTAGTCATCCATTACATACACGACTGATGCTTAGCCATACTCAGTGCTTGGCCAGCAGGACTACGCCTAAACCAATACACTCCACAATAAAGATTAATTATTATTTTTGTCACAGATTAATAAAATTAATGTTACATTAAATCTGACAGTTCGAAATAACATCTTTGTATGGATGATATATAGACTTACTAAAACATCTTTCTGCGTGACTATTCTCATAATTTTTATTTCGTAAAAAAAATGCTGAAAGTGTGTGAAGTTGCATTAATTTTCATGATGAGTATCTAACAGAAATTGATTTCAGCTTAAATAGTACTACGATTGTTTTGACAGAAATGTCAGCAAGAAAAAATCATTTAGTGCTGGCAATGTTGCCAGTTTCTTGTTAAATTTATGGACTTAATATATAAACTGATCTTCTTCTTCTCGTGTACCCAATTTGCCTCACGTTATGCCCGCAAACCTATCAAAATTACTTTTTTCAGGCAGTAGCGAGTAAGTTAGTTTACATTTAATTTTCAACAGACTCACGTTTTTATTTAAAAAAATATTAATTTCATAAGTTGAAATTTATATATATGAGTGTGTGTATATATATATATATATACACACACATACACACACACACATATATATATATATATAATTATAGCTCGATCACAAGAAGTGTACTGATATTTTAAAACACGCACTGGAATCTAAGGGTGGTGATTAAATAATAAGAATGTGTTTTATAGCTCAGATGATTTACTCATGATAAACGCTATCTGTTAATAATTCTGTCAATGATAGTTCGTATAAGTGTGAAGGTGTCTGTGATAGTTTAGTTAGTAACAAAAATGAAATGTGTGAATTTAATAAGAGCGCAGACAGCTTAGAGCGTTCGTTTAGTTTGCGGCGGCAAGGTGGATTTAGGAGACGACAGAGACCCCAAGTGCTTAGTGACGTGAAAGTAAACAGTTCTGCAATGAATTCTGTGACACCGAGGACACGCCTTTCTTGTTCATTGTTAGGAGTCATGGATACAAGCTCGCAGTGCACCAGTCTGAACGCGTCTCTGATTCCAAATGCGCCTTCATCGGTGGGTTCCATATTTGGTGGTCCCAGATGTTCATTGTCGAGGCAGAGTCGCGGTCAAGATGGTTCGAGTGGGAGCAAGGACCTGGTCCTGGCCGTGCCGAGGTCGTCGTCGGGGAGGAGAGTCAATCCGAAGAGGTTTGGGTTGACGCTGTCCCAGGGCATACCAAGTCCGCCGAGTCCGAACTGTTGCGGGCACGGGGAGGACGACATCACGCACTCTCTAGGCGTGAAGCCCTTGGCGGAGTCGCCGCGACGCGAGGCGACTGCTACGGACACCACGGTCGCCGTGTGGAGGGGGAGAAGGGACGCCGACGACGGGCCCGTCTGGCGGAGGAACGAGAGGCTGCTGAACGCCCTGCGTGCTGACGGTAATCAGGCGTCTTCGCCGACGTCGTCGTCGGACGAGACATGGAACTCTCACACGATGCACTTCCTGAAGACCCCGCAGCTAACCAGTTGCCACATCCTGGAAGGCGCGACATATACTACTCCTAGCAGCAGTGCCAACACGTCAGCCTCGAGGACAGATCATGGTAAGACTGAATTTGTTTATTAATTACATAACCACGATTCTCTTATTTTGGCTTTCCAGTTCTGGCGTTAAGCGTAAAATGCGTTCCTAACAACATCTAGCTTTGGGGTTGGCATAATTTTTAAGTTTGTATAACTATGTGCGTGAAATTTCTCCTTGTTAGATCTCTAAATTCAGTTAGTACTTTGACAGTAGTGTAAACACAGTATAACAATAGTGTAGTACTAATAAATTATAATCAGTACTCGCAAAAATTAATAAAGTAATTACATTTTTGAAGAAGTTATCGATTTGAAGATGTAATCTCTTACAGAATATTGAACTCAGTAATAGGTATGCGTAAATATTTTAGTAGATACAGTTATATTTTTCCGTTTACCTTGGAAGCAATAGTAACGTATATTTAAAAACCAAACGTGAAAATTTAACTGTAATTGCAATCAATTAAATTCTTAAATACATTTTTGTATATGACTCTCCTGTTAGTAAAGTTATTTTAAGAACATATTCAAATGGAAGAATGTATAATTACAAACTTTAGGAAAAATCTCTGCATACACGTGAACAAAATCCTAATTAAAAGCTATTNATGGAAGAATGTATAATTACAAACTTTAGGAAAAATCTCTGCATACACGTGAACAAAATCCTAATTAAAAGCTATTTTATTTATTAAAACTGACAAAAACATTCATAAATAATTTTTACCAAAAGGTTTTATATATATGTATTTTTTAATTTTTAGGTTGGGGGATGCTATATATTGATTATAATTTAAAATTAACAAAACTTTTACATGCAGTTGCAGTTGGTACAATGTAGGCCCTATAGTAGTTTTCGAATAAACATTTTTTTGACTACTTTTTCTAACAAAAACATAGGCCTATAGCAATCACATAATCAATACATATTCAATAATAATTGTTTTTAATGAGTATACAATTTTACTATGTGCAGCGTTATAATAATAGTAATAAAATTATTTTTAATTGAATTAAAAAATGTTACAAACTTTTGTTAGAAATATTTGAAATAATTTTTTTTTTAAGAGTTATATACCACAGAGTTGTAGATAATAATGATAATTTTTTTTTAATTTAACAGAATTGTACACGTAATGATTTTGTCGGTTATATATACAATTTTTCGCAAAAGTTAGCAATTTTTAAATTAGGGTAGTATAGAATATCAACTATTGCTGTATATTATGGTTACCAGCATTTAGATATAGTGGCAATACATCTAACTCCATAAAAATCTATTAAAGTAGTTCAAATTACGTCCTCGGTTATATTGTTTTTCGGGAATTCGCGCACTAATGCAAACTTGTTGCGGTGGGTGTGCAGACGTTTCGGCTAGTCCCGTGGCGCTCGTGGAGCAGCGCTCGCGTTCCCGTCGGTGCTTGATGTTCGCGTCGCCAGGTAGCAGCACCAAGCACAAGCGCGTGCTCGCGCTGCGGCGACCGAGCTCCAGGCGGCGCTCGCGCGACTGCCACTGCAGTCAACAGAAAGGTGAGTAAAAACCCTAGTGTTTACCAAGCTTTACCGTTGGTGGCCTGCGTTTATTGCTGAGGCCGTGTTCCGAAGGGAGAATTTTCATAGTAGTACTGCTAAGGCTTATTCTACTAAAGTTAGGAACTAAACGAGAAGTCTTATGGGAGTGTTTAGCATAGGGAAAATTTTCGTCGTAAAGTGAAGCCAAAGTCCCAAGCAAGTAAATCCAAGGAATATCAAAACTTTCTTTACTTCCGATCGGCATTACACAGAAATTAAAATTCCCGAAGGCACAGATGATGGTAAAGCAAACCGCCTGCGGTAATAATAAAACATTTTTTCTAAGGAACACTTTTGTTGTTTTTCGTACAATTAACCGAACAAACACACGTGGTAGATTTTGTTTTTCCATTTCTCAAACAAGGCTTTATCCTTATCTCCATTGTATTTTGAACGCATGTTGTACTGAAATGTTTCTTTCCGAATTTATTTCATTGTTTTATGAAGTATTAGAACACGCAACAATAAATCCACCAGTGTCTTAGACCCTTTATTTAGAATAAATTGGCAGTTTAACACAGCGTTATGTAAAAGCAGTTCATATGTTTACATTCGGAAGTTCCCAGTTACTAGCATTCCAAAGCTACCAAAATGAACAAAACACATTTTTGCCAATATGAAACTACCTGCTATAGGCAGTTCACGGTAAAGTGAGCACTTTTGAGGCACTAATTACTTTTATATTTTCAGTCTTTTTTTTTTATCTTTTAACCACCTTTTAAATTAAATATTACCATGTAAGTAATAAACACAGTGTGTACGAGTATATTCCACCGCACTCGGAAGTTAACGTCTAAAGCTACAATAAAATATATTTATTGACTATTATTCGAAATGAGAGGGCATTCAAAATTGTTCACTTTACCGTGAATAGACTTTACCTACTGACCTTGTATTCAATCTAAATATTCCATGCTTGGTGGAACTAGTCATCCATTACATGCACGACTGATGCTTAGCCATACTCAGTGCTTGGCCAGCAGGACTACGCCTAAACCAATACACTCCACAATAAAGATTCATTATTATTTTTGTCACAGATTAATAAAATTAATGTTATATTAAATCTGACAGTTCGAAATAACATCTTTGTATGGATGATATATAGACTTACTAAAATATCTTTCTGCGTGACTATTCTCATAATTTTTATTTTAGTAAAAAAAATGCTGAAAGTGTGTGAAGTTGCATTAATTTTCATGATGAGTATCTAACAGAAATTGATTTCAGCTTAAATAGTACTACGATTGTTTTGACAGAAATGTCAGCAAGAAAAAATCATTTAGTGCTGGCAATGTTGCCAGTTTCTTGTTAAATTTATGGACTTAATATATAAACTGATCTTCTTCTTCTCGTGTACCCAATTTGCCTCACGTTATGCCCGCAAACCTATCAAAATTACTTTTTTCAGGCAGTAGCGAGTAAGTTAGTTTACATTTAATTTTCAACAGACTCACGTTTTTATTTAAAAAAATATTAATTTCATAAGTTGAAATTTATATATATGAGTGTGTATATATATATATACACACATACACACACACACACACACACACACATATATATATATATATAATTATAGCTCGATCACAAGAAGTGTACTGATAGTTTAAAACACGCACTGGATTCTAAGGGTGGTGATTAAATAATAAGAATGTGTTTTATAGCTCAGATGATTTACTCATGATAAACGCTATCTGTTAGATGAATCAAACATAAAATGCAGTGGATTTTGTCAATTACAATACCGTAAATGCACTGATAAATGTTATTTAATTATCGACTTTGGAATAATACTGAAATAAATAACTCTCGATCTTTTGAAGAGGTAGAAGTAAAGGGGACTTAACGGAAGTTTACTTTAACCCAATCCTTAATAATTTTAGGAAAAAAAACTTTTAAAACGAAGTAAGTCCGTAAAAACACCATGACAACTCACTCGTAAACTCCGCATAGAGATAGAAATGGGTGCAGCACTCCCTCGTCACACATTATTGTGAAGGGAAGGCGTCTGAACGAACACCGGGCGGAGGATGTAGTCGCACCGCTGCCATGCTGATGGATGTGCCCGCCCTCACAGTAGTTACGTCAACAGTGAGCTAACCAAAGTCTACGCGACGTGGTTCTGGCAGCTTTGGAGGCGGAAATGCAGTTAAGTGGTAGGACTGGGGAAGTATGGTTAACTGTGCATCCGGCATGAGCACTCTACCTCGTGTACTCGCTACGGTTTGATCCACACAGTAGAATAGCACATGAACTGGTGACGAGGAGTTCCACAGAGAGAAATGCAAATGTTAGATTAAGTATTCTTAAGTAAAATGAAGTGAAGAGGTTCGGGAGTCTCTTTAACAACGAGGACGTGAGAGCCGAAAAGAAACGTGTGAAAGAAAACAGGCGTGTACTGAATCCAGCTTATCGTAAATCACGGTGGCTAATCTTCATTCAAACAAACGTTATATGTGTTGAGTAACTTTCAAAACGTAATTCTGCACTTAATTTAATCCTGACCAACTTCAACGTTAAACACAAATTAAAAGTTTCTTCGCCTGTGTAGTTTGTTATTAATTTGTACCAAACTCACATTCATTTGTTTTTTTTTTTGTGATTTACACATATGTGGGAACGGAAAAAATATGCTAATTCAGTGATTTGTAGACCAGCCCTCATAGCTGTTTGTATACTCAGGTATCAGCTTCTCTTTTGTAGTTTGTTGTCATACTCGAAAGCTACGATTCGGCCTGCATATGTTAAACGTTTCTTACTGGCTCATAGTTCTTCAGGCAATGTCAAACAAGACACCAACCAATTGCAAAACCAACGTAAGTGCAAGAGCGTTTGTATTCTCGCTTGTCCCCAAATAAAATCGCGAATTTTTCACGTCTTCATAAATAAGAAACTATTTGCCATTTTACAATGCTGAAACAGAGTGTTTATAAAATAAAGTGTTCTACGTCCATTTTAATAGTGAATCTACTGATCTGTTTAAACACGTGAAGGATTTCCGTCATCATTGACATACTTTATAAAATAAATATTTTTTAATCGCTTTCAAGCTATTAATTCAGCCCATAAATTTTCAAATTTAACTGCGATGGAAGATATTTAGCTAAATAAAAGCATTACCCTAACAAAATATTCTCTCGTTTAGCCGACAAAAGCTTCTGTTCTGCATTGAAATTTTTTTTATTTTTTAGGCTTCCAAAAACTTGTATACTTCAGTCAATATGCTAATATTAATTTATGTTCCGTGCACTTTTAAATCATGTCGCAAATTTAGTGGTCTCAGACATTTCTGGATTACTTCAGTGTTGACATGTCTAATAAGACAATTTTATTTCTACAGGCGAGTTGGAGTTGGCTGTGTACGCGAACAGCGGGTTGCTCACAATTCATGGTAAGTAGANTAGATTAAGTATTCTTAAGTAAAATGAAGTGAAGAGGTTCGGGAGTCTCTTTAACAACGAGGACGTGAGAGCCGACCTTTAAGCAAAGAAACGCGTGAAAGAAAACAGGCGTGTACTGAATCCAGCTTATCGTAAATCACGGTGGCTAACCTTCATTCAAACAAACGTTATTTGTGTTGAGTAACTTTCAAAACGTAATTCTGCACTTAATTTAATCCTGACCAACTTCAACGTTAAACACAAATTAAAAGTTTCTTCGCCTGTGTAGTTTGTTATTAATTTGTACCAAACTCACATTCATTTGTTTTTTTTTTTTTGTGATTTACACATATGTGGGAACGGAAAAAATATGCTAATTCAGTGATTTGTAGACCAGCCCTCATAGCTGTTTGTATACTCAGGTATCAGCTTCTCTTTTGTAGTTTGTTGTCATACTCGAAAGCTATGATTCTGCCTGCATATGTTAAACGTTTCTTACTGGCTCATAGTTCTTCAGGCAATGTCAAACAAGACACCAACCAATTGCAAAACCAACGTAAGTGCAAGAGCGTTTGTATTCTCGCTTGTCCCCAAATAAAATCGCGAATTTTTCACGTCTTCATAACTAAGAAACTATTTGCCATTTTACAAGGCTGAAACAGAGTGTTTATAAAATAAAGTGTTCTACGTCCATTTTAATAGTGAATCTACTGATCTGTTTAAACACGTGAAGGATTTCCGTCATCATTGACATACTTTATAAAATAAATATTTTTTAATCGCTTTCAAGCTATTAATTCAGCCCATAAATTTGCAAATTTAACTGCGATGGAAGATATTTAGCTAAATAAAAGCATTACCCTAACAAAATATTCTCTCGTTTAGCCGACAAAAGCTTCTGTTCTGCATTGAAATTTTTTTTATTTTTTAGGCTTCCAAAAACTTGTATACTTCAGTCAATGTGCTAATATTAATTTATGTTCCGTGCACTTTTAAATCATGTCACCAATTTAGTGGTCTCAGACATTTCTGGATTCCTTCAGTGTTGACATGTCTAATAAGAAAATTTTATTTCTACAGGCGAGTTGGAGTTGGCTGTGTACGCGAACAGCGGGTTGCTCACAATTCATGGTAAGTAGACATACTGTTGGATTGCTGAATTAAACATTTGGTATTTTTTACCTTTTTGAGTACGAAATTTATTAGACATGCCAAGTAACATTTGTTTATAAAATGTTTGTTGATTTTGTGTGTCNTACCTTTTTGAGTACGAAATTTATTAGACATGCCAAGTAACATTTGTTTATAAAATGTTTGTTGATTTTGTGTGTCCAAAAAAAGCCTGCAGCCACCGTGTTTAATGGGGAATCAAAGTAAAATAAATGCCATATCCATATATCAGTTTAAAAGATGACAGTTTCAAACAAAAATTATTCAATGCGGCCTTCTCAGAAAACACTGTTAAGTTAAGAAATTTTTTAAAAATTAATTCGTTCACCATTTTTTTTGTGAAATGCAAATTTTAATGTAAAATTTGAGACAAAAAATATTAAACCCAAAATTGGGTAAGTTTCTTTAACGTGCCNTGAAATGCAAATTTTAATGTAAAATTTGAGACAAAAAATATTAAACCCAAAATTGGGTAAGTTTCTTTAACGTGCAGGCATTCCCTAAGAAAGGTTACGTCAAATAAATAAGTTTTTTTGAAACGATTATCTTTAAGATTTATGCATTGAGANGGCATTCCCTAAGAAAGGTTACGTCAAATAAATAAGTTTTTTTGAAACGATTATCTTTAAGATTTATGCATTGAGAAGGTTATTTTTTAACATTGATTCCCCATTTAAACTCCGTGGTTGCAGGCTTGGTAGGCAGCGCCATTAACGTCGAACCACTAATCACAATAAATAGTGAAAGCGTTGAGGTCTAACTATGCNAGGCTTGGTAGGCAGCGCCATTAACGTCGAACCACTAATCACAATAAATAGTGAAAGCGTTGAGGTCTAACTATGCTCCCTCTAGCTTTCTGGTTAATCGGCTCTGCGCTCAAATTATGGGTCATGCCGCGGGGTGTGTCTCGAAACATTATCGATTATTCTCGTCACGGAGCGTCCGAGAAGCTCTCTTCATTACCCTGTCACAGCCAAAAGTACCACACATTTTCCAAATTCAAATTTTTGTGTTCTTAGTACAGTACATCCGGCTGTCTGATTATGAGATGTGAAAAATACCGTGACAGTCACACATTCCTCTCTCCGCCACACGTAATACTTTTATAAGTTAAAGTGTAAGTATTTAATACTGGCAAGTCTACTTCTGGGATAGAGGAAATTGTAGTTTTTCCCTTGTGCGCTGATGTAAAATTCCTCAATTTACACTAATTGTCATAAAAATAACCGTACCCAGAACGAATTATCCTAAAGATTTGATCATTTGTACATTTAATTTCATGGGATAATATTGCAACTGATTTAAGATGGGTAGTGTTCGACAGCATAGAACTACCAAAATGGGGTGCTAACACTACTGCAACCTCGGTACCGTGAATGACCACCAGAAGAGAAGAACATTTCATCGTCCGACAGCGCGAACTTAACGAAATGTATCTCTTTCCTCTTTCCGCCGTCCAGAAACATGTAGCGGCATCACTAATAAATTCATANGGGATAATATTGCAACTGATTTAAGATGGGTAGTGTTCGACAGCATAGAACTACCAAAATGGGGTGCTAACACTAGTGCAACCTCGGTACCCTAAATGACCACCAGAAGAGAAGAACATTTCATCGTCCGACAGGGCGAACTTAACGAAATGTATCTCTTTCCTCTTTCCGCCGTCCAGAAACATGTAGCGGCATCACTAATAAATTCATANAATGTATCTCTTTCCTCTTTCCGCCGTCCAGAAACATGTAGCGGCATCACTAATAAATTCATATTTCCACTCACGGTATAAAAAGGTCACTTTCAGAATAAGATTTAAATTCTCGACGTCCCTTATGCCGTTTTTCATTGAAAACCCGACGCTGGTACCTCGTTTGCAGTTTTGTGGTAANAGGCTTGGTAGGCAGCGCCATTAACGTCGAACCACTAATCACAATAAATAGTGAAAGCGTTGAGGTCTAACTATGATCCCTCTAGCTTTCTGGTTAATCAGCTCTGCGCTCAAATTATGCGTCATGCCGCGGGGTGTGTCTCGAAACACTATCGATTATTCTCGTCACGGAGCGTCCGAGAAGCTCTCTTCATTACCCTGTCACAGCCAAAAGTACCACACATTTTCCAAATTCAAATTTTTGTGTTCTTAGTACAGTACATCCGGCTGTCTGATTATGAGATGTGAAAAATACCGTGACAGTCACACATTCCTCTCTTCGCCACACGTAATACTTTTATAAGTTAAAGTGTAAGTATTTAATACTGGCAAGTCTACTTCTGGGATAGAGAAAATTGTAGTTTTTCCCTTGTGCGCTGATGTAAAATTCCTCAATTTACACTAATTGTCATAAAAATAACCATACCCAGAACGAATTATCCTAAAGATTTGATAATTTGTACATTGAATTTCATGGGATAATATTGCAACTGATTTAAGATGGGTAGTGTTCGACAGCATAGAACTACCAAAATGGGGTGCTAACACTACTGCAACCTCGGTACCGTGAATGACCACCAGAAGAGAAGAACATTTCATCGTCCGACAGCGCGAACTTAACGAAATGTATCTCTTTCCTCTTTCCGCCGTCCAGAAACATGTAGCGGCATCACTAATAAATTCATATTTCCACTCACGATATAAAAAGGTCACTTTCAGAAGAAGACTTAAATTCTCGACGTCCCTTATGCCGTTTTTCATTGAAAACCCGACGCTGGTACCTCGTTTGCAGTTTTGTGGTAATCGGGGGCACGGGCGACTGCGGGAGGATCACCTATTATCTTTATTGAGAAATAAATGTTTTTTTTTCCTGANTGGCACGGGTGACTGCGGAAGGATCACCTATTATCTTTATTGAGAAATTAATGTTTTTTTTCCTGACACGGAGGACAACTGTATTTAAGTACCGGTGAGGGGTGGGGCGCTGAACAGAACATAATTCAGAAGTTCACTGTAGAATGACTCACCACCTAGTGGTCAGGGAAACACTGACGGCACAGCGATATATTCAGGAGATTATGCGGCCTCATGTGCTTCCTTTCATGGTGCCACTTCAACAGGTTTTACGGTCCGAAGGTCGGCACGCCCTCCATCCTCCCGCACTGTAACTGTACTCGGATGATTAAGACAGTGCATGGCACTTTCTCTACTTTTCTCTTCGGGCTCATAGTGCCATACACGGTATTCTACCGATTTTCTCGGTAAAAACCTATCCTCCCCAATCAGAGGTATTCCGACTTTATAAATTAAAGCCTTTACCCGAATACTCCCTTATGGGTCATCGAAAATTTCCTATTCACACTTCTTATCGTATTCTTCAAGACTTCTGCCGATCTTTCTGGCAAACTCGTTCCATATTTTCTGAACAGCATCGTCCTTTCTCTGTGTGATCTCTTCTAAATATTCTCTGATGTCTTCTTTTTTCAGAGAGTCCACAGCACATTTTCCAAGATATCATCCACACCGCAGACATCACAAAGTGGTGACTGCACCAGCTGTAGACTATGGAGTATGAACCTGAAGTTTCCGTGGCCAGCGAATGCTTGGACGCTGTAGTGGTTCATGGCTACCCACTTCCACTTCAGTCTTGCTTCAACTTCTGGCATCAGCTCATATGTCACCCTCCCTTTGTCTGATGCTCTCCATCTCTCTTGCCACGTCTGGAGAACTTCGTTTTGGACTTCGAGCTTCTCATCTTTTGATAGTCGTCCAGCTCGCGCTCTCTCCACTGCGATGCCTCTGTATCTCACTAACAGGTCCACTGGTAAGACACCAGAAAAGACTGGGAGCGACTCATTGGACACTGTTCTATATGCTTTAGTCACTGCCAACAGTGCTGCTCGCTGAGCACTGATGAGCTTCCACTTATGATGGATCAGCTGTGCCCTATTAGGCCATATGATTGCCGCATACGAAATAATGGTCTCAAACACTGCTTTGTAGATTATTTTCAGTGTTTTAAAATTGAGGCCCCAACTTGTATTTCAAATCCTCTTAAGTTTAAGGAATACCATCACTACCTTCCTGAAAACATATTCTGTATGCCTTAGGATGCCCATCTTGTCATCCATGATGACTCCCAGGTACTTGAACTCGTGTATATACTCCACTGGACTCCCGCCGAATCGCTTCAACAAGCACATTTCTTAAAGGTTAATTCCTGCTCAGAATATTCAGCAGTTTCCCAGGACTACTTTCGTGCTTTGGACGTCCTTCTTTGGCCAGCCCTGTTTCCAGACTTGTCACCTATATAACATGTATACAGCTAACTGGGACTGCAGCTTCAGCCATAAACTGGTCTGCAGCATCAGGAGCAGCTGTCGCAACAACTATGTGACGATCTTACACAGGCTTCAATTACATGTTTCTATGACTCCATGCCGGACCATATCGCCGCATTTAACCACGCTTGCAGTAGTGCAACAATGCACTTAAGGCNCTATGACTCCATGCCGGACCATATCGCCGCATTTAACCACGCTTGCAGTAGTGCAACAATGCACTTAAGGCGCCTGTCTACCTAGCGCGGGAACTTGAGTAACAATGTATTTGTAATACACGTTTTAAAAAAACTATTTCATGTGTGCAAGATCTGTTTGCACACGAAAATAATAACACTTCAGGGAAGTGTGCAATACAACTTTCAGCAGATCAAGCTTATTGCAAACACTACTTTGAAAGGGGCCACGGTGGCTGAGCGATTAGCCTGCTCGCCTCCCACCGAGGCGAACCGGATTTTCGCATGTGAGTATAGCTCCGGACGATGCCGCTGGTCGGTTTTCTCGGGGATATCCCGTTTACCCGGCCCATTCATTCCGGTGCTGCTCCATACTCACCTCAATCACCCTCATCGGCTCTCAAGACCTCGTTGTTAAGAGCCACCCAAATCTCTTCACTTACTTACTCACTAGTTTGAAGTTCTTCAGCATGGCTAAAAACAACATTTTCTGACTGTTAAAGCTTAAAGTATTCTGGATGAGTTCCTGGTTAACTTGTATAGGGGCCTGTATTCAACCTTGCTATAGACTTGCCACGAATAAAATAGTAGTATTAATACTAATAATAGCAATAAAGTCCCATGGGTAGANCAACCTTGCTATAGACTTGCCACGAATAAAATAGTAGTATTAATACTAATAATAGCAATAAAGTCCCATGGGTAGATGCAGCATGCCGAAAACGCTGCACGCCAGTTCAGAGCCTTGCGCAAATTAAGGACGGCTCACTGGATGCACGTGGCAGTGTTGCTTTACCGCTCCCACGTTTCTCGGCGTCAATCGTGGAAAACAGCTCCAGGTAGTTGAGTCCTTTAAGGCACTTTTCAACTTTACCATTAGTCTGAATAAATATCCCATTTCTATTTATGTTGTAGTTAGTTATCATTATTATGGTTCTTATTGTTTGTGCCAAGTTTTGTTCCATTTCGACGTTTCGTTCTAGGCGCGGCAGTATTTTATGGCAATAAAATAAGTCCTGTTTTTTGTAAAAGCTTACGGCGATTACTAATTCAGCAAGAACTTTCTATAAAAATGGTTGGTTATCAGTTAATTGAACACTTTGGATAGCCCTGCTTTGTTTTCTCTCTATGCCAGGTGTAAACTTAAAATTCCCATGGTTCTAGTGACTTGTATCATTACTTCAGTCGAGTGATGCTGGGTAGCGTAAGCAATATAAACGCGATATTATTTCACAACGTTACCACCATAATGTGTGTGTCTATTTTTATAAAAAAAACCAAGAGAAACCAATATGGCTACCGATGTACATGAAACAATTTGTTATGAGACAGTTTCTCTTAGTAATCAGCTGCTAACGTAACTGTGTGTGTACATACATACATACATACACACACACATATATATATACATATATAACCATATATATATATATGGTTCAAAGGTTTACTTTAAGATGCATGGAGTTGTGGGCAAGGAACTTTTCAGATATTGATTTCAATAGAGGTATATATAGCGTTTACCAGCTTTATTGTCCATATCAGCTGCGAAAACACATATTCACANTATTGATTTCAATAGAGGTATATATAGCGTTTACCAGCTTTATTGTCCATATCAGCTGCGAAAACACATATTCACAGTTCTAAGAAAAATGCACTAATTTTGCATTTTTGCTAACGTATCTCTCCATCTCAGCTGTTGTGACACGTGAAAGCCGTGCTTTTTTTACGTTAGATACCGACATTACCACACGAAGTTTAGTGCTCTAAGCCAGTGACTGCGATGTTATCGATGTTATATGTTTAGCCTCCACGAGCTTAAAGACATATGACATTTTCTGAAGCACAAGAAACTGCTACATCCCTAATAAGCATTTGAAAAAAAAAATCAATTTCCATTATTTTATAGTTATTTCAAACGAAGTTTGAAAGTAATGTGAATCAAGTGTTTCGCTTAAGCACCAAACAGTTTTCGGTTAATGTTTTGTTCAACTATAAATTGTCATATAACAATTACTTACAAGATATGGAGTGTGTAGATGTTTTAAATTGTTGCGGCATAGCCGGGTTGCCATGAAAATGTGCATTTCCTAAAGCAGTATTTAATTTAATGAGGAGTTTATGGAATTAATGCAGTTATAAAAAACTTTTTTGAAAAAGTAATAATTTATTTTGTTTGTGAATGTAGAAGTGGAAAGAGGCTGGAAAAAGAATTAGAGAGGCGTTAGTTCATGATCGCTCATTTTATTAGTATCTCTTTCATCCGCACAGCAGATTTTCCTGTCATGTCTACATAACTTTCAGCTTATAGGGTTACCCTTGGATTCTATATTTAAACTCTGTTTTACTGAGGGGTTGTTTTCTTATTGTTAAAATATTAATGATATGATTATATTTCTATATGAATTACAGTTATAATATACACAGTTGAATCACATTATTATGACCACCTGCTAGAAGTGCCATATGCAGCGCATAGCCCATAACATATGGCCCGTGACGTGGGCTGGTGAAGCGAATATATAATGTGACCGACAGTCTCGCTGTACTACTTTAATCCTTTAATTACACGCCCTCAGCGTCTTTTCGCGAATATAAATCGTTGAAAACCAAGTATTTAAACCAACGTTGAATCGTTCGGCAGAGTAACACACACCCACGAGGAAATAAGCGTAATTTAACCACATCAATTCCTCAACATACAAAATAAACATGCTAGTAAACTTTCAATATTATTTCTAATTAAAACCGCACCTTCAAATCACCAGCTAAATTACGCTTTAAATACCAGTTTCTTAAATCACCGATTATGAAATAACTTATTTTTTCAATTTCAAATATTTTCTCGGGTCACGCCCTCACTTTCTACAATATCTTTTATAGCAAACTTTGGCATTTAAAATCCGTTTTTAATACATTAAAAACCTGCAATATTCAAAATTCCCGTTTTATTTAACAACTAAAGTAGAGTCAACTACCTAGGCAGTGCAGCCTCCTTCTTCTCTTCAGGCAGGGGCAGGGTAGGGGAATATTATTGGGTACCGGGCTTGCTGGGAAAACTCAGTGGGCCCATTAAATTAGCTGCGGAGGACAACCTCCATAACTACAGATTGGGATGGTGCAGGGAGTTGGGAAGGGGCCAATCCTGCTTCTTCCTAATCTCCCTGTAGGTCATATGAAACCCCGTTGGGTGATAAAGGGCCCCTCGTGGGGCCTGATATACACCCGCTCTGAGCTTCGGCAATGATGAAAAACGGCGGCTGTACACAGTGCCCTTTCTGCTCTCATGGGTAAGGGAAGCGATTTACCAGAGTTGCAAAAAGGGATGATCATCGGCGTTCGGGCCAAGGGGGGCAGCATTTCGAAAACAGTGACCTTTGTGAATTGTTCACGTGCCTCTGTGGTAAAGGTGTAACGTGAGTAGATGAATGGCACCATCGAGACGGAATAACCATCGTGAAAACTGCGGAACTTCACGTGCCATTGTGGTCCGAGGTGAACGTCGACTACGACGCTGCGTGAAGGCTAACCGACAGGTACAGTGGAACAGCTTGACGCTACTCTCCACCTGTGTGATACAGAGTGGTTCATAGGATTCGAGTTAATGTTACCAGGCACGTACTATAAGGTGCCTTGAAGGTTGAGGGTATAACAAACAATAACTTCATCATGTCTTGGTTGTAGANACCAGGCACGTACTATAAGGTGCCTTGAAGGTTGAGGGTATAACAAACAATAACTTCATCATGTCTTGGTTGTAGAGGTTTATTTGACAGGGAATTCATACACAAATTCCCGGCAATGCAACTACTTTTCCGAGAATCAACTCATACATTACTTGCATGTCCCTGAGTGACCACGTTGTTACTTAA
The DNA here is from genome assembly GCA_002778355.1 of Clitarchus hookeri. Classification (NCBI taxonomy): domain Eukaryota; kingdom Metazoa; phylum Arthropoda; class Insecta; order Phasmatodea; family Phasmatidae; genus Clitarchus; species Clitarchus hookeri. The sequence continues at coordinate 612,425 of NQII01001047.1, forward strand.
CTGTATTCTGTTGTTTGGTGTTGCTCCGGCGGTACCTTGAGGTATGGTGAGTTGGGTGGCCCTTATACAGGCCCTCGGACTGGCTGTCGTTGGCGTGCTGCATTCAGCTGGCTTCCGCCTTCGGCGTTGGCTGACTGACTCCCTCGTCCCGGCGAAAGACGCCTCGCGGGCCCCACCCAGCTTCCGCCTTCTCGGCGCCGGGCTGCACTGGACTCAGCTTCCTCTTGGCGTGGTGCGTGGCGCTCCTCGTTTAAAGCTCACCACTAGACTCTCATTCTCGGCATAGGGTTGTAACTGACGGATTACCATCCTACCATATCCCGGCGAGGGACCCTTTGCAGGCCCCCACCCCGCCATCCGCCTCTCGGCGTGGGGTTGCACTTGACTACTCCCACTCGATGTGGCGCTCCTTGCTGAAGTTCACCCCTCGACTCCACCTTCCGAACACCGCGCCACCTGCTGCTCGTCGCTTTCCGGCGACGGGGTATTACTGACTGACTGTCTCTGCGAACTGACTCTCGCCCGGCACCCCGCAGCGCGGGAAATTACCGGTTGACTGACCCTACATTCTGACTCTCGGTGTATGGAGTTACTTGTTACTGTCACGATACTCACGTATCTGGCTGACTGCTCCAACTGACTCGGCCGGGGTCCGACCCCCCGGCCTCTCGGCTGACTGACTGACTTCCTCTCTCGGCACGTGGTTGATATGACTGACCTAACTAATGTGACTAACTTGACTGACTGCTAACTTCGTCGTGACGATGCGGAGTACCACAGCTTCCGACTGCCCCGATATGACTGACCTCCTCCTTGTCTCACAAGATGGCTTTTAAACTATTTCCACCCCCTCCCCCTTAGAACCTTACACGTGTCTTCCCTTGTTAGGGGAAGGGGGTGGAAGATGCTGAACAAAGACCCAATTTCCTCCTTGTGCCAGGACTTTTGTTGGTGAAGGGAGGAGGGGGTGACCTGCGGTACTACTGACAAACCCTGTCAGCTCTTTTTCTCTGGTGTATATCCCCCTTCAGTGCGTGTCTAAATTCCTTCATGGGCGAAAATCGCTAGCCTATCGCGGCTTGACCTTGGCATGTGTTAATGACTTAGATGTTTCCCTCTGGTCGGCCTGACTACGCCACAGGCATTAATGGCTGCCACGTGCCCTGAGGAAATTGGCTACTGGGAGGCCCTTGCGGGAGGGGGTGGGGTATGGCGTGCATTGTGACAGCTGAGTTTCTACGTTGAATATGGCATGCGTGAAGCTCACCGTCCAAATGAACCAGGGGGCACCCAGACACGTGTCTACCGCAACAGATCGGCGAACCCTTCTGTGAATGGGGCTCCGAAGTAGACGGAGGGTGACTGCACCCATGCTAACACAGGTGCATCGACGAAAAGACTGAAATTTTCTCGACAGTATGGCTACTGTATCGCTGCTGATTGGCGAAGGGCAGCATTCTCCGACGAGTAACGGTTTCAACTGCATAGAACGGATGAACATAAGCGTGTCCGGCGAGAAAAGTTTTACAACCGATACCCTGCATCCATTGCTGGACGAACACAAGGTGGTAGGGGTAGTGTGATGGTGTGGGGAATGTTCTCGTGGTATTCTATAGGTCCCATAATCTGTGTGGAGGCTTTCTTGATCGATTTAGTTATGAATACATCTTCGGCGATCACGCCCATTNTATAGGTCCCATAATCTGTGTGGAGGCTTTCTTGATCGATTTAGTTATGAATACATCTTCGGCGATCACGCCCATTCGTACATGATGATTGTCTTTCCTCGGGAGGATGAGATCTTCCAGCATGATAATGCACCTTGCCACACGGCTAGAAGTGTCCGCACGTGGCTGGAAGAGCACGATCAAAACTTCAAAGTTCTTCCCTGGTCCCCTAACAGACCTGATCTCAATCCAATTGAACATTTGTGGGACCACCTCGATCGTCATGTTCACCTTCTGTCTCCTTCGCCACGCACTCTTCAACAGTTGTGGGACGCACTGCAGACAGCATGGCTCGAGATACCCTTGGATATCTATATGTACCTGATTGAGTCACTGCCAGCTCGTCNGCCACGCACTCTTCAACAGTTGTGGGACGCACTGCAGACAGCATGGCTCGAGATACCCTTGGATATCTATATGTACCTGATTGAGTCACTGCCAGCTCGTCCAGCTGTTGTCCGTGCTGCGAAGGGCGGTTACTCTGGATACTAGCAGCTGGTCATAATAATGTGATTCGACTGTATATTTGTATCCTGATAAAGCGATTATCTCATTTGAATGTCTGCTCCAGCGTAAAATAACTCGACTTACAGTAATATGAAAGCAACGAAATAGACGGCACAACACACACGTTATTACACCCAGAAGACTTTTATCATTATTGTGNCAGTAATATGAAAGCAACGAAATAGACGGCACAACACACACGTTATTACACCCAGAAGACTTTTATCATTATTGTGTAGACGATAGACATAAAAAAAGTAAAGTAGATTTATGTAGCGAACAAAAAAAAAATGTTTTTTGTTGTATTTATGATGCATTACTGTAGCAGAATAATCAACCGTTAGCAGTCTAATGATGTTGACTGTAGAGATCTAAAATATTAATGAAGATTGGGTGCTTAGAGAATTACAGGTGTCACCTTCCGAACTGCAAATAAAACAGGGTTTTTAAAAATGAAGGTTAATAACGTGTACACTATTTTACGTTAACAGTTAGTAACTGGGTAAACAGAATTTAGTCTTGTCAAAGATAAAGCGTTCTTTAAAGCGTTTTGCTGTTTGCAACCTTCATACATAGCTGAAAATACAGCTTGACTTAACGTAATTCATTACCGCTGCTAACTTGGTTTCGACAGAGCTGAGATTTTACCGGCTCCTGGAAACCGTAAGTTTCGAAATCTAAATACTAAATTGTTTAAATGAGGTTTGAAAAAAAATTGTACACATTAAACTGTATACATAATATTCTTTTTCAACAGTAATTTATTCAACTTTCAAATGCTTTGGGTTATATTTCTGCCCGCGTTCCTTTAACTAATACCTGACATCTTGATTGCCAGGGGTGGCAAAATATTAACTGGCACCGCAGCTAAATAGCAATTACATCACTATAGCCGTAGTCTGGATCTTATTGATACTGCGAATAACTAACCAATATTTTATATTTTGATCCTATCAGAATTGCTGGGTATATTCAGGACAGGGAGTACTATTTCCTCGAAAAATATAAAAAACACAACGACAAAATTACCAAACATTTCTGACTGTTTTAACTTCATGTTTATAGCTGCATTGGTTTCCAAATATAGAGAAAATGTGAGTTTTTATTGTTTGTTATATACATATATATTTTTAATATTTTGTACAAATAAATTAAGATATTTTAAGTTTTTAATATAACAGAAATAACAAATAGCATTAAGGAAGAAAAGCTATTCACGGAAAACTTTAGAAAACTTTACGTAAGCTTGCTTGAATGACTCTCTGTAGTTAGCTTTATCATCAGCCTATTGGTAAACCACAAACGCTTTTATGTATTTGTTGTCATTGTCTGTGATGTTTAAAGCATAACCGAAATGTATCTATACCGCCACCGGATATTCGTTTGTTATAATTAACGTTTGCCGTTTTATCAGTTAAAATATGCAACTTCAATCAACGCAACGTAACACAGAACTGCACAGAATCAATATTATAGTTCCCGAGGCATATTTTGAATAAAATTTAAAGCTTCGGGTGGATTCCGGAGATACCTGTCATGTAATTAAATGATCGCCATTAGCGACATCTGGCATGACAACACAGTTTGTTTGATGCAGTATTCAGTGATGGCCGTGGTTGTGATTCGATGCTCTTGTTGAGTTCGCTTCCCGGAGGAGAGATACACTTACACTGCGACTAACGGCAAAGATGCAAATAGAATAAATTGATTCGATTCTACTGTGAGGCATATCTGTGGTAAGACCAAGAGTGGCAAGCGGAAGCCTTTTAAGATTTATTAGAGACTGCGTAATTTGTTATCCGATAACGTGCGTTTATTTCGTTAAAAGAAACTACCTCGGATTAGTCTTTTTTGGGCCTGATAACAATATATATATGGTATGTTACATGTTTGATTATTTTGCTACTCGGAAGGCTTCTTCAGGTCCTGTTAGGCCTCCAGGTCGCTTATTTGTTCAAGGATACTGGGTGGCCAAAAAATAAAATATAATTTTATATTTTACCCAAACACTTTTTAGCTTGCAGGCATTATACATACTGNGGAAGGCTTCTTCAGGTCCTGTTAGGCCTCCAGGTCGCTTATTTGTTCAAGGATACTGGGTGGCCAAAAAATAAAACATAATTTTATATTTTACCCAAACACTTTTTAGCTTGCAGTCATTACAAGTAAATAATTTATTTTTATGTTTACAAGCCTGAATTATTTTCTTTTGTACAAGCAAGTACTACAAATTAAATCAACTACAGAAAAGAAAATAATTTCCGACTCTTGAACGGGGTTTTAAAGCATATGCTACATGCGAGGAGACCATAGCACGGAGCAGTGACATAATGCGATGATGGGGTAAACGGAAGCACCCCGAGTAAACCCTGACCGGCCGACTGCAGCGTCCTGGTGTGATCTCGTAGGAAATGTAATTCCGATTGCCGCTCTGGGAGACCGGCGGCACGGTGGTCAGGCGCCAGGCAAGGCCTACACACGTGCGTATTTGGAAACTTAACATACTTACATACATACCTACATACGTACATAAACACGCGTGTCTTCATTTGCATACACAATCTTATACTTAAATACACACATAAATACGCACGAACTCTTCGACTGTATGGTGTATTATATTACATTTGCAGGCTGCAGGTACACATACCGTCGTTTATTCGCATAGAACTACATAAATAAATAAAAATAGTTGGAATCTGCAATAATGCATGCTAAGGCCTCGTAATCATAATAAAAGAACTTGCAATCAAAATTTTTCATCATCACGATTATTTGTAGACACTTAATTTTTTTCTTCTTATAATGTATAACTCTCAATGATGAATGCTTCCTACGAAGAGCAAACATGCCGACTGTCGGTCACTTTCCTGATTGTCCGCCGGGAAGACACAAGGAATCTTTAGTCTGTAATTGAGACGGCTGCAAGTATGGGTTGCACAGTTTCCGCTGTGGCCTCCAGTTGGTGGGCAGTGGTTCGCGCCGTGGCTGGCGTTGTATAAAGGGCAATTATCTGGCCGTTCCCTCGTCGCATGTCCCTTATCGCGTTTCCCAGCCCAATTAGCGAGGCGTGCTCCCCGGTGTTTGGAGACACGACCACCACACACACGCAGATTACACTCCCGAGCGGCACAATTTGCATGGCAAACATCCGCGCACAGTTTCTCATGTTCACAACTCAGTTATAGTCCGTTCGTGGCTACTTCCAACTTTTCTGAAGCCCCGCTAAAGTTCTACTTTCAGGTTATTCCTCCGCATCACGCAAAAAAAGATTAACCAAGGTAATGTTTATTATACTCACGTTAGTAACAAAACAATATTTTTTATGGGAGCTTTTGGTGTAGGGACAATTTCCGCTGCAAGGTGCGCTGGTGTTCCGAAAACGTAGCTTTTAAACTGGTAGTAAATAAATAAATTCTATTTATTTGTGTGTAAAAGGTCGTGTTTGGCTGGAATTGCGATATATAATTGCTCCAGCCAAAATGTTATGTACCTATTAATATTATTTCGTAACTATTATTCACGCCCTCCAATGATGTTTACAAGTGCAAACAGTTAAATACAACTGTTTTTGGCAATGTGTGTTCATAAGCAAGCTTATTTCAATGGAAAAACGTTACGAATTTAAGTGCGAAATGTTGTGAAAATAAACTTTGTTTCTCCTTTCCCTTAAGGAAATTGTGCAGGAAAGTTCCAAAAATGATAATATTAAGCATTAAAATTATTTTATTATCCAAATTTCATATTTAAATAGATTCATTATGCCAGTCAACGTAATAATAAACTCAGGTTTAAGGCAGAATTTTACAAAAAATATTGTGGACATTATTTTGTTATATTTCCTCTCTAATGCTGAGAACAAAGATTATTCTTTACTCAGGTACTAAATCAATGTTATTAGGAAGATATTAAGTTGGCTGGCCTCCCACCAAGGCTTTGAGAGTCCGCTTCAAAGCGCCTGTGGGAAACATAGCAGACAGTGCCAGTGGCTCCCACTTCTCTCAATCTTGCATTCCGCCGTTGCTTTAACTTAGGGTTACATTCCATATCACTCTTCTTGGACAACGAACGGCTATTCGCCCTGAATCGAGAGCTTGTCGCTCATTGGTTGTAATCCTGACCTAGAGTACACCTCACTAGACATTTATTTGTTTACTTCGTAATCACCTTACTAAAAATACTTTATGATCAAATCAAATGTTTACTTATTTAACCAGTATACACCATCACACTGAACATAAATGCGCTTCAATACAGCACTAAGCGATTAGTTAAATCACAGCATGCAAAATAAACACCAGGAAGTTACCAATATAAATAATAAGCCTACTTCGCTCTATATAGGTATATAAGTAAATTTGATGAAATGGGCCTTAATCTCAGGCTGAGATAAGAGGAACACATGTGTTAAAATATAATATTTATATTGGCATAATTATGAATAAAAGTGTCTTATTCACTTAAAACACATCAGTTTACATGGTCTACTGTTGTTTGTCAATTTTTCGGGACTTGGTTAATTGTTTACCGAGATATAACATAAAAGTGGATACATCGTACAAAACGGTAGACAAAAGAAGCCGTACAGTCACATTTTATGATTTTGAATATAGGCTACTGTCAGTTTACAGAGTTTAATTGAACTTAGTTAAATAACTTCGTAGATACAGCATAAAAGTTAAAAACAATTATATGATTGCAATTTAAATATATGTATTTGACTCACTTAAAAACATATCAATTTACCCTTTGTACTTCTTGTTTGCCAAATTTAATAAGAAAAGTTTAATTGTTTCCCGAGATATGTCACAAGAACTTTAGATTTTCATGTGATGTTATATCTTAACCAAATGGAGCACAGAAGAGGTTACGCGTAAGCACATTTCATGATTGAAGATGGTACTTTCAGCGTACCAAGTTTGGTTGAAATTGGTTAAACTGTATGGAATACAGGATGAATCATCTAAAACTTGCACAGCCGATATTTCGGAAATGAAAGGTGCTGTTAATGTGCTGGTTCCACGGAAGTAAAGTTGAGACCAGGACTCATAATTTCAGCACGCACTCAGATTTTAATAAGTATTAGAATGAGTATTTCTTGAACATAGATACATGTGTTCAAATTGAGCAATACCTATTCACATTGAGAAAATAAAACGAGAGGAAATTAGGATGTCAGTGGTATGTCTTGAGGGATTCTAGTGCAAGTAGTTTACGTGCTATTGTAATATGATAATTTTAAATACCGAGTGTTGTCTGTTCCGTTTAACTTCTTAGTTACTAGCATATGACGTTCGTATTACAGCCGCCTGCTCTATAATTTCTGCTGGAAGGCTACAAGATGTGCAGCAATCTTCAAATGACGGAACCGGAAGCTTTTATTGTAGCCGGTGGTCTTCATTTTGAACACAAAATGTGAAGGACAGTTTTCTGTTTCTTCTTCAAAATTCACAATATTTGTTTATTTACTTTTGTATTTCTTAAGAGAAGGTTAATACATGGTACAGTAAAATAGCATAAATGTACAAGATTTAACATGTGTTTTCGTGCACATTCAGACGAAACCACACACACTAAATCAGAAAAGTAAACATACGAACATCATAGCACCATAAAGCAATTTAATGGAGCAGATAACTTCAGGTATTTAAAATTGTCATATTACGATAGCACGTAAACTACTTGCTCTAGAATCCTCCAAAAAACACCATTGACATTCTAACTACCTCTAGTTTTTTTTTAAAATGTGAATTGGCATTGCTTTATTTGAAATTTTTTTTACTTTGATGATCAAATACACATTTTAATAATTATTTGGATCTGTGTCTGGGCAGCAATTAAGCCCTCATTTTAACTTCAATTCTACGAAACCAGCACATCAATAGCTCCCTCCATTTCAGAAATATTTGCGGTGCAAGATTTAGGTGATTCACCCTGCATATACCAAACTAACCTTAAAAAATTTATTTAGATGACTGAGAAATTTGGTAGGAATACATAGGTTAGTTTCCGAGATATTATGTACATTGTTTATTTTTTGATGTGGTGTTATCTTCTGAATTGGAGTACCCAAAACAATATCGCTATCTAAATTAAAAATGTGTATAATAAACTTCTACAGTAAGGAATTTGGCTTAAAAATGTTAAATTGTTCCCGACATATGAAATGTCGCTCTAAATATTTAAACTATAGCCATTGTGAAAATAAGCACACGCCGCTGTAGAAAACTATAAATGTCGTATGATATCCTTACTAAGTACTATATATAATATACATACATATATACTAAATATAATATTATATGTATAGTATTATCTCACCCAGTTTGGCGAAATTCGTTTCACGATTTCAAATGTTCTAAGGACACACACACACACACACACAGGCACACGCCTGCACACACTGACACACAGCAAGTAAAGTAACCTCATTAGCCTAGCTTCCCTTCGGAAACTAGAATAATGACACAAGAAACTAAATGTCACTGTTGATCGGTTCAAGACCGTATTTTACTGAATTATGATCGATTTTGAGTGTAGTGATCATGTTCTAAGCATGGTCGTGGTAATCATATGTGATTGGGATCATGTTTTGATTTTGAAACGTATGGTTTGTTATAAAAGTAAGGCAAAAGTCACATTAGAAATGGAAATCGATTGATCATTACTAATGATGTAAAACATTTGTTATACTGAATGATGGCCAATTTTGAGCATGGTGATCATTTCAAAAAGAGTACATTATTAGAGAGTAATCGAAGTTAGGTTTCACAGTCCATTATATTAATATTCTAATATTTATGGCAAGTAAGTGCATTACAGAAAAGAAGCAGTAAAGACATGACAACAGCGCCAGGCGTTCTCGCAGAAATGCCCAAAATGTCCGTTGTTTTGTCTAGTAAGAATGTGAACACTACAATTTTGTAATTAGTGTGATCTGAAAATATTTTCAATATATGCGGTTATATCTTTCAAACATTGCTACGAATAGTGCGTACAGATAAGTACGTAAGTATCACATAGTGATAATTGAGGTAAGTGATTGCAATTATGTGTCGATAATCACGGCACGTCACTGTCATAAACGTTAAACACGGGGATCAATACATCGCGGATTTATGCATATAAACTCCTATTCTTACAATATTTTATGACAATCTGTTTGGTGGTAAAGAGTCACTAGGAGGGAGAGGACATCCTTCGAGATGAACATTCGTACAACTGCATAAGTATACTTTTTAAGGAAAGTTGACTAAATAGTTTAATATTTTAAAACGTTCTGTAATAGGTTTTAAAGTTAGTAGCTACAATATTCTAGTAATATGACCCGAATTTCCTGTAATTTATTACAATTCAAATTGTCACTTAAGCATTCTCAGTGTCGTATTTTTAAAGTAACTATCCTCTCTGTAGGATTTATATGTAAACTTGCAAATAAAAGTAAGCAAATTTGTAACAATTACAAGAGTGGCTACAGTACTGTAAAATAAAGTGCTTTATTCGAGTAATTAGTACAAAATAATATTCTATTTCGTTTACTTATAACTTGGCGATATAAGTAATCTCATATATGATTTTGTTCAATGTTTACAGAATAAGATTTACTACATGTTTAACCATTTTTAGACGGAGCAAAGGACCTAGTTCTATCCCAATGGCAACAGTACGAAAGGGGTTCTAGTTTTTAAAAAAAATTGGTAACTGCAGTGTATTTAATAGTGTTTCGTCAGTATGAGACTAGAGTACTTGGTAGACGACGCGCGTGTGTGATTTTTCAGATGCAGCTTTCGAATAAGAAGGTTTGTAAGAGCTCCTTCTCATCCGTCATCCTTACCGAACGGATGCAGGAGCGTTTATAAGCCCATGCGGTAAAACAAATAAGCGCAATGTAGGTTTGTGGTTCAATGTCCTGTTAAAATGGAACATCCGTTTCCAGTTCCATTGTTATCCGTAAAAGAATTACCACACCACGAATTTTATTGCTGTTATAAAAACCCGATTAGTTTTACGTACTAAACCAACGTGACTTTAGGACGAGAGTGATTTTGCACATTCGTTGTTATGGGTTATAACTGAAAGAAAAATGTTACGTCATAAAAAAAATTATTCACTGAATCAAAATTTTCCTTGCGGACATGAGTAAAAATTTGTCTCGTGTTGTAAACTCAGATGTAAAATAAGTTTTACCAGCGGAACGTGCTAACCAATAGAAAATCTTTTTTTGCAATGAGAGACCTCTCTGTCTGCTAGAGGAAGCTCATTACAAAACATTAAATATGTTGATAAAGTGGCATTCTCACTTAGTTCTTGGCTAAGGGAGTACATTTAGAATCTCTNTTACAAAACATTAAATATGTTGATAAAGTGGCATTCTCACTTAGTTCTTGGCTAAGGGAGTACATTTAGAATCTCTTCTGATTTAAGTATAGGCCAATAAAGATTATTTCAAAATAACCAAACAGGGTTTTAAAAACACGGCGGGAATTTTCTTCCACTCTCCCAGTTATTTATCTTTTTCAGTTCAGAATGAAAATTAACTACTTCATCGCCGTTTAACTTTTTATACTCTTTGAGTTTTCCGTTCACAGCGCTTATGGTCCATTTTAGCTTCCAGGCTTGACCCTTCACGCACATTATTGGATTGTGATCAAAGAGCGCGAGGAATGCCGCTATTGTATATCCCCCCTCCCTCTTCACGGCACAGCGTCCGCTCGTCTGGCATGCGTGATACAGGGATGGGATTAAACTGGTCAGCCGACAATGTGCGGTTTTGCAGTAATTACGCCATTACTCCTAGACGACATACACGTGAAACTGTAGACGGTAGTTATTAGTTCAACAATGGAAATGGTTTAGATAGCCTCCCTCTAGATTGCACTGCGTATGCGTAAAGAGATGCGAAGTCTCTTGGTACTGTGAGGAAGCGAGGACGTCACCAAACATACAGAGAATTTCCTTTCACTCGGAAGGACTGGGTGATGCGTTGTCGATTCTCGAAACGCGGGCACAGTGACAAAACAGTGCATAATAATACTGTATATTATGCATTTGGCATTCAAGCCGTAGAGGGAATATAGGTCAGAGAGAGCGAGAAGGTGTGTGTGTCAGTGTGGGGGGAGGGAGGGGGGTGTCGAGTTACCAATTTCTGAATCCCAATTCTGGATTACATTTTTGTCACTAGAGCTGACAGAACCACTAGGATTGGTTTAATTCGTCACCACACAATTTACATTAATATGTGCTTAAAAATTTTACTACACTTGCTCTGACTAAAATTTAACGAAATTAGAACATTTACATTTAGACCAAAAATATTTTACGAACTAATTGCTTTTTGCTGAAACCCCAAATTTAAACAAAGTGTCATGTAACTGTTAGTGAAGACAAACAACGTTATTGTTTGATCACCTGACTCTGATAGTGTGTGAGCCACTGCTGAGGACAACCGCGNTTAGTGAAGACAAACAACGTTATTGTTTGATCACCTGACTCTGATAGTGTGTGAGCCACTGCTGAGGACAACCGCGGATGGCTAAAACCTGTCTCGGCTCTCAAGACCACGATGTTAAGAGCCGTCCAAATCTCTTAATTCACTCACTCACTAAAGCCTGTCCACCTGTTCTTTGTTCTGTAAATTAAAACATATTTATGTCTAAACAGCCACGATTATCATCCTCGTAGTCATCATCAATCATCGTTAGGCATAAGTCACCTCCATACTCGTTNTGTCTAAACAGCCACGATTATCATCCTCGTAGTCATCATCAATCATCGTTAGGCATAAGTCACCTCCATACTCGTTACCACCAAGCAATTGGAAAAAGTAGACGATCCTAAACTTTAGCTGCCGAATACCTCGGAAGGCAACAGGGCAATGACTGCGAATAAAGCAGGATGGGTCACACCGCCATCTGGAATAAGCAAGGATTTATAAAATCCGCTCTGACCTGCACCTGGAACAGTGCATTGGTACCTTCTACCACGTGCATANGAATAAGCAAGGATTTATAAAATCCGCTCTGACCTGCACCTGGAACAGTGCATTGGTACCTTCTACCACGTGCATAGGGCTTCTACCGACTGGACGAGTAGAATAAGGAACTGAGACGTCCGTGGTTTGAGCCCAGACACTAGCAAGTGAGTAGTTTAGAGTTTTTTTCCATATCCACGGGGCTTGCGGTATCCACGCGGCTTACGGGAGGGAAGGGGTCATTTAGCTTCCTTGTATATACATATAGGGAATATTCAGCATATCTACAAGATGGTTCGAAACAACATCAAAAACTTCTTAAAAATGGCATAAGTTCAAAATTGCCAAAAACTGTATTAATCGACCCATTGCAGGAACAACCGGCTGCCAACAATGTAGAAAACCGGGAGATTTTTGGGAATGTTGTGTGGGTAAGTCTCGAAATATTGCGTACATTCCTTACGATACAACAAGAAAAAATAAACTCATGGTCATGCATCCGCAAATGTCTTTCTTTGCAGTTGAAATTGCCCCGGAAACTTCTTATACTTATGGTGATATAAATTGCATTTATTATTTTTCACCCAAATTTTGATTGCATTTAGTTGCTAAAACAACTGTTCCCTACAGCAGGCAGGTATATAAATAAGTATTAGCCCATTTTAAACTGTTCTTTCTCCCCTCAGAAGTTGCCAATTTTGTATGTAGTCATTATAATGCTTCAGTGGTATGGTTTTGAACAGGTAATTGAATTTTGCTTGCAGTTATTCGTGGATGGAACCTCCATAAAGCCGGAGGGAAGTCATGCAACGCTTACGTTAAGGTAAGGCATTTCCAGTAGATTTACGCAGTTAAGCTTTTTGTTCGGTGTATTTGATGTGTTTAGGCTTAATAAGGGAATACATATGGTAAGCAGTGTTTTACTTGATTTTAAATAAAACTACGCACATGCGCATGTCAAATGACTGTGACGCACGTGCGATGTTATTTTTGAAAGAAAATTTAATTCATGACGTCATTTGAGGTAGAATGTAAATGCGGTGTTCCTCACAGCATTGGAGTGGCAGTCTCTCCATATAAAAGCGAAACATTCTCATTACGTATTTGCGCAGATCCTAAATAAAGTGCGTGTGTGTGAGGCAGAGAGTGGGATAAAAGTTAGTGATGAGTTGAAAATTGGGGAAAAATACNGTATAAAAAGTTTTAAAGCGCAATTGTTATAACGAGTTTCGGAGCTTTCATTCCTATTTTTTCTCTTACGTCAGCACTATGTCATACAGAGATCATGGTAGCTTCCCATTTTTGGCAATGTTCCACTGCGAAATCATCAAAGATGTCAGTAAGTAAATAAAATTGGCATTCATTGTCTTGATGATGGATTTGTAAAGAAGTAAGGAATTAAATCGCAGCCTAAGGCTTGTTCAAATTTTCACCGAAATT
>NQII01001047.1:626146-657878 GCA_002778355.1 Clitarchus hookeri
TTTTTTTTTTTTTTTTTTTTTCAATTTAGTTACAAACTTTAAATTGAAAATTAAAATTCAATTAGTATGTTATCTAATTGTAAACTATGGTGTATCAGGAGTTTAATTACCAAGTAATCTGAAACATTCTGTTACTGCGGAATGTACAGAAGGCCAATTTCCGCAGATGAGATGTCTGCAGGTAATAGTTAGAAAGCACGGATATATGTCTCCATCCGTTACTTACAACTCTTTTCAGTGAGGTGTCTGCTACTATAGGCTATTTTTAATGGTTACCCAACGATTACACTCGAATTTCACCATTGTATTGTAAATTAGGTCAGTAGCAATAACGTTATTATCAGTTTACATAAATGTCTGAACCTTGCACTAACAGACCACTCATGTGATATAGAGGGTTGTGCGTAGAATTGTGACACAAAATCCTCTAGATTTCTGACCTGGGTAATTTAATATTATAAATAGAAAAATATTTTAGGCTAAGAATTGTGATGTGTACAAAAGACCGAAAGTACTACAGGGTTGTTGGACTGGCAAATACACAGGGGCCCACAACATGGCGAAGCCCACCAATACCATGTACATTTTACATTTTATTCAAGAAAATAAAGCTCTTAACGTTTGAGAGATTAAACACATATGTATACATTTCTACAATGGTATGANCATTTTATTCAAGAAAATAAAGCTCTTAACGTTTGAGAGATTAAACACATATGTATACATTTCTACAATGGTATGAACGTATTGTCAAAGTTTTACCGGAAAATATTTTGTCTTATATATGGTAATAATGAAATAACAGATCTATGAAAATCATATTAGTAGCGTGGCATGGTAAATGAAGAGCGTATGTTAAGGAGCCCGCCTACCTGGTGCTTGAACTGCATTACATTGTTTGAAATCCGATCTTTTAAACTAAACTATTGAATGTTCATCCAATGTGCTGATATAACATATACTTTTGACTATGCTTGACGATTACTTTAAAGAAATCACGGGCATTAGAAACACGATTTAGGAACACTCCAGCATAGCTAAAAACAACTTTTTCGAAGCACTGTGTCAGATACTTATAAAAGTTCTCAAGGGACCTACATCGAACCTTGCTACAAACTTTCCACTCATAAAATTATAGTATCATCGCTTAGTGTCCCATAGGTACACGCAGCAAAACGAGAAGACACCACGCCAGTCTAGAGCCTTGTGTGTAGCGATAATTGCACACTTGATGCACGTTGCTTTGTCACCCTTATCGATCTTGCGCTTCTCTGCCTCAAGCACGGAAAACAGCCCCAGGTAGGCAGACCCCTTAAAGCTGCGTAATCCTACGTCGCAACATCTCTGCTTGTGCAGCCTGACGTGACGGTGGTCGGGGTCAGCAAGCACGATAAACAATGTCAAAACATTGCAAAGGCTGTTCACAGTAAAGTAAGCAGTTTTTAAAACGACCTTTGAAAAAAAATCGCTCCCCATAACTACATACATGTCATAGTACGTACTGACATGCGGGATTCTAGTTACGCTGGCAACAAATTACGAAAAACAGTAACCCTTAAATTTATGGCCAGAGAAGTAATTGTTTCTTGTTTTAAACTCAAAAAATACTTATTTGCATATTCTTTAATTTCCTAATAAATTCGACAATTTCCTCTGATTGACATATGAACAAAGTGGGGCAGTCCAAAGCAATGTTAATTTAAATGTCGAAAGGATAAAATGTGGGAGAAAAACTATAGCCTAAGCTGGGCTTTCCAAACCACTCAGATAACCGTGAACAGCCGCCTTTACGTATGTATTCGCCTGTCTATCTGCGTGTTAATTCATGCTTGCATCTTGCAAACATAATATCAAATAGCTGGTCCATTAATATCGAATTTCTTCATACTCGACATAGAAAAGTGCGCAGTCAGTACAACGAATGGTTAAGTGATCCCAAAAGTTTCTTTCGAGTAAATTACTTTTTTTTTTCACTGGCCGGATGTGATAAAACGGCAAATTTACTCTTATTCAATAGTTTGAGTTGAAGTGAAATCAAAATTTGGTGTGCCGTGAAAAATTCTGCAAAATTTAAGTACCTNTCTTATTCAATAGTTTGAGTTGAAGTGAAATCAAAATTTGGTGTGCCGTGAAAAATTCTGCAAAATTTAAGTACCTGTTTAGGGCGTTCGTTTTACAAACTTAAAATAATGAATATCTTTCGGGGGAGCGCTATGGGTAAAAAAAGACGGTATTAGATTAGCACTTATTCATACTGAGTTGTCCGTGGCAAAGAAACTGGACTTCGGAGAAGTGATAGATAATTTTGCCAAAGTTAAAGTTATATGTATAAAAATATTAATGTATAAATTAATTCTTAATATTTAGCATATCAATTATATTTAGATCTGCGTATTTATTATATGTGTTTTATAACACTAATTCAATAAATCTAAGTTATATATTATTAATATATTAATAGCCCTTAGTTTAATCAAAATATGGGGGAATGGACCCATTATAAATGAATTCCAGGGTACTGCAAGTCTCTAGTTACGCCACTGTGAGCGTTGAGTTTTCCTTAAGCATTAAAATAAGTGTCTTTATTTAAAAATATTAGTAAATATTGTGTGACAGTGACCAATCAGAGCATGACACCACGTGTTATTGGCGGAAAGTGGTATTTATACTTATTAGCTCACATTAAAATATTAAANAGTTTAGGGCGTTCGTTTTACAAACTTAAAATAATGAATATCTTTCGGGGGGGCGCTATGGGTAAAAAAAGACGGTATTAGATTAGCACTTATTCATACTGAGTTGTCCGTGGCAAAGAAACTGGACTTCGGAGAAGTGATGGATAATTTTGCCAAAGTTAAAGTTATATGTATAAAAATATTAATGTATAAATTAATTCTTAATATTTAGCATATCAATTATATTTAGAGCTGCGTATTTATTATATGTGAGTTATAACACTAATTCAATAAATCTAAGTTATATATTATTAATATATTAATAGCCCTTAGTTTAATCAAAATATGGGGGAATGGACCCATTATAAATGAATTCCAGGGTACTGCAAGTCTCTAGTTACGCCACTGTGAGCGTTGAGTTTTCCTTAAGCATTAAAATAAGTGTCTTTATTTAAAAATATTAGTAAATATTGTGTGACAGTGACCAATCAGAGCATGACACCACGTGTTATTGGCGGAAAGTGGTATTTATACTTATTAGCTCACATTAAAATATTAAAAGAGCAAATTTATATAACATTATGATTATATTTGTGAATTTAATTCACAATAAAAAGAGTCTCTGCCAGAAAATATTCTCCTTGAATAACGATGTGACTAAATTAGGGTTGTTATGTGATGTTAGGTATGAAGTAGTAAAAAAAAAAAATGTAAAGAGGACACACTTATCGTGAGTGTTCGTTGACTAGAATCCAAAATTATCATGTGAATCGTAAATACATAAGTTGTGCTTCATTTTGCATGATCGGACATAATGTCTCAAGTCATAATTTTTAAATTGTATATATATGAGTGAGAGTTACTCTAATTTTGCAGTATTGCTCGTAATAAAAACAGAAAATGTCCTCTTTCTTTATTTTAAGGAAACAAGTTATTCCCTTAATCTTGTTTTTATTCTCTGCACAAGCTTGATGCGTCGAACGAGACAATTTTAAACATGCATTGGATGAATGAACAAAACTAACTCATCCTTAAATTACAACATAATTTATCAGTGTGTAATCTACATGTGTGATTTCAATAAAATACGTGAAGAACTATGGTTTTATGNTTCAATAAAATACGTGAAGAACTATGGTTTTATGATGTTCAGACGTAGGGTGAATTTTTTTTTATGAATCACTAGTATGTGAATATATGTTCATTATGTCCTAATAACTGAAATTATATCACAACATATAATGTTGATGGAACAATATGAAATGTTTCACCTAATCGCCCATATTTCAGTGAAAGACTATTCTTTATTTAAGGGAAAATTTCATATGTTTGCTAAAACAAATTCATTTTATTTTACCGAAGATTAAAATAGTTTTACTGTGGTTTTACTATAAAAATATTCTCAATTTTCGTTATCCTTGTGTTATATAGAGGCATAATACATATATCATTAACTATAAATTAAAATCCACGAATTGTTCAACCGCTAATAGAACCTGACGTTCCTTCTTGAAAGTCTGACGCCCTACCTACAGACCTACCATTCCCTTACAATTTGTTGAACAGAACGTGATAAGTATTTGTAGCTTGTTTACACGTTTGGTTTTATAAATTGTCTTTTTGCTTTCTCTTGAAATAATTTGCAGAAAGAGTGCTTGATTTTAAGCATTTTCTCTTTTCAACTCGCGTAACACCTTAGAAAATTCCAGTCGGAAAAATTTGCTCTGTTTATGTTCTGCAAGTTGTGATTGTTTTCNAACTCGCGTAACACCTTAGAAAATTCCAGTCGGAAAAATTTGCTCTGTTTATGTTCTGCAAGTTGTGATTGTTTTATGGTTATCTATGGCTATTGTTTATTTATCTAGCGTCTAATGTGTACTTATGTTTATTTGTTTACGACATATTTGTTATTTCTTTCTGAAGGATTATTATGTTATAATTTGGACAACACTCACAAATGTGAACCCGCTATTTTCCCCTAAGGCACAACACAACACCTCGCAACGTCTGAAACTGAAAGAAAGAGAATTTTGTTAGGGAACACTTTTTCACAAAACCATTATGTAAAATAATAACAAGTTTCGTTATGCTGGCGTTATGTTGAGTCATAGTATGGAGTTTAGTAAANTTGAAACTGAAAGAAAGAGAATTTTGTTAGGGAACACTTTTTCACAAAACCATTATGTAAAATAATTACAAGTTTCGTTATGCTGGCGTTATGTTGAGTCATAGTATGGAGTTTGGTAAAACTTAAAATTAATTAATTGTTTCTCCCGAGGATTGAAATCAGAGCAATCGGTCAGTATTCCATAGCTTTATGGACTGACCTACATTATCACATGCATCTCAGCGAACACAATGTGATATAGAAGAGATATAGTATGACNAACTCGCGTAACACCTTAGAAAATTCCAGTCGGAAAAATTTGCTCTGTTTATGTTCTGCAAGTTGTGATTGTTTTCTGGTTATCTATGGCTATTGTTTATTTATCTAGCGTCTCATGTGTACTTATGTTTATTTGTTTACGGCNTTATCTAGCGTCTCATGTGTACTTATGTTTATTTGTTTACGGCATATTTGTTATTTCTTTCTGAAGGATTATTATGTTATAATTTGGACAACACTCACAAATGTGAACCCGCTATTTTCCCCTAAGGCACAACACAACACCTCGCAACGTCTGAAACTGAAAGAAAGAGAATTTTGTTAGGGAACACTTTTTCACAAAACCATTATGTAAAATAATAACAAGTTTCGTTATGCTGGCGTTATGTTGAGTCATAGTATGGAGTTTAGTAAAACTTAAAATTAATTAATTGTTTCTCCCGAGGATTGAAATCAGAGCAATCGGTCAGTATTCCGTAGCTTTATGGACTGACCTACATTATCACATGCATCTCAGCGAACACAATGTGATATAGAAGAGATATAGTATGACTCTCCTACACACACATTTTCCGTTTTATATGTTATTTTGGATTTCACGTAAAATTATATTAATGAGATTATTTTTACCAATATTACGTTGTAACAGCCAAACTGAAAAGCACTACCGGTATCCAAATTTTCTCATTTATTTTATACGAATGCTCGAGCTGTATTTTAGAACAAATACTCCCAGGTGGTACAGTTTACCGAATGAAGGTCGGTACTGTAACCATTTGAATTTGATATTACAAATTGTTGAAAGCAACAAAATATTTACTCAATTTGAAACAAGCAAATTATTTGAATCTACCTTAAATAATAATATGAAAACTTTCGACAAACATTGCGAAATGGTTGTGCGCACCAAATATATGGTGATAGCGTTAAAACAACAAAAAAAGTGATAGGCCCAAGACATTATTTATAAAAATATTATTTGCTTCAAAGGAAGGCATGCAGATATTTTGGGCAAGAGTGGTTTTGATAATGTTAACCAATTATTTTTCAACATAAACAAATGCTCTCCAAGTAAATATGTTTGGTACCAGAACATATTTCTTTTTGTCAGTGCACATAAACTAACCTAGAGAGAATAATTGCAGTAACAGTTTGAAATTATCTAATATATTAAGTAAATAAGGGTTTTACGATTTAAACTAACTTGAGAATAAGGTATTGTAAATAGCTGTAATTTCAGTTAAAACTGAGCAGTTCTGGGCCGATGTTAATAACATTCCATGAGGAAAGCCTTGGCTAATGTAATACGAAGCGTAAACAAAATGTAACATAAACACAAAATCTATGCACAAAAATATTCCGTCGCCAAGACTATACCGATTCACTCATGTGTTGCGTAGATTCGATGTATTATTTTGCTATCCGAACGCCATGAGAATTTCATTATTCAGTTTATTGCATAAATTTCACTTATACCTAGCTGTTTCTGAAGTTCTCTGGTGTTATGTATCTTGCTTCCCTGAACCTTGTTTTAATAAGCCAATACGTAATAAGTTTGTTAAATATAAATTTTTAATCAACATTTAAATAGAGTCAAGAGAGAAGTAATAACAATTTTAAAAGTTTTCCTTATCTCAATTCTAGTAGCAATCACTTTGAAGACAAACAAAATCTTAGCTGAAATAATTTTGTAAATATAGCATCTCACAACTGGCTTACGTATATAACGAAATTGATCTCATGACTGGTAGTTATTGATCGAAAAATAAATACTCTCCTTGCAATCGATAAGAAACTCTTTTTTGTCACTTCAGAATAATTTTATCTTAATCGCAATATGGCATCGACTATGTTAATAAAGTATTTTCAGCGATCATAAGTTTTTTTTCATAGCATCATGATTGTAAATGTTTGGCGTTAAGCTTCTGAGGCGTTTAGAAGAGAAATAAAATGGAAAAGCGGGAGGAAGCTGAAGAGTCTTCATTAGCCAGGCTGTGTGTATGACAATATGGAGTTAATTCCAACAAAAGCAGCTGTAGTTTCAGGACTGTTCAAGTTTAAAAACTTCTGCACAGGGAAGTTTGCGCATTGGTGACGATCCTCCCTTAAAGCCTCGCGAAAGGCAAGGCGAGTTCCTCTTCCTTCGTACAGAATTTCAGGAATAAAAAGAGACGCAGAAGAAAATAAAGAAATTCCAATTTACATCGTAAAGTTTCTTGTACTGAGAAAGTATGTAAACAAAAAAGCACAAGAATAGTTTCCTGATACTGGTAAGTGACCATCTTGCGCTTAATAAGCAATAGTGAGCATGTCTAAAGATATTTTGCCAGTGAGTAGTTTAGTTTATCAAGACACTGCGGAATGTAGAGAACTCTTTTATTTTTGCAAAACCTATAAAAAAAATAAGATCTTTAAAACGAGATTAATAGCACCTTCGCATGTTTAACAACCTGCTAAGCTTGACTGTGCAAGTATTATTTGCATCGNTTTAAAACGAGATTAATAGCACCTTCGCATGTTTAACAACCTGCTAAGCTTGACTGTGCAAGTATTATTTGCATCGTAAGTACATGAAAAATAAATGTGTAATGTCTATTAAATGTGTTTATTTCACTGTATCTCAAGTAAGATAGAACAAATAAATTTCCAGATTTATCGTTTCCTTTGGTATTTGGCTTACAGGACCTTACAAACTACAAAATAAAATCGATATTTTAAACTATATATTAAAAGGGTTTTAATTTTAGTTTTTGTTAAATATATAATATTTACTAAAGCCAAATACACTCGTTACCATAATAATTATGCACCCTGGATGAGAAATAGCCATGCCAATAAGATATATGAGATAACAACTGAAACAATTGACAGAGTTTGGGAGAGACAGGATAATAGGGCGGCAAGAGGCAGGATGCTAGGCGCGCAGATTTGCCCGTCATTTGGGCCGTTCAGACATTACAGTCAGATTATCTTGGGAGGAAGAAACCGTACATAGCGGGCTAGTTCTGGACGATGCCGACAGACCACCACGAAGAACCGTTTGATTGTCAGACAGCCACGAGCATAGCTACCGGCTCCTTGTCCACCACCCAGCGACATATGACAGCTTTACTAAAGGACTGTGTGTCTAGAATAAGCGTTTTATGACAGTCAGCACCGGCAATCTGTGGTCCCAAAGACCTATACGTCTTCTGCCGGTAACATATCAACATCATTGCCTTCCTTTGCAGCGATGTAAGCAGAGAGGAAGGGCAACGTATCNCGTCTTCTGCCGGTAACATATCAACATCATTGCCTTCCTTTGCAGCGATGTAAGCAGAGAGGAAGGGCAACGTATAGCCTTTAGCGTCGAATTACGCTTTTCTTTGGAACCTATGACCACTGTGTCTGAGTTAGGACCACCTTATTTTAGCGCTATAAATCCTAACTCGACAACGGTAAACATCCCCTACTGCTGCCGTGATAGTCTGCGGTCACACATTATCGTAGTTCACTACTTGTAGTGATGGGAGTGCTACTGAATGTACAAAGTTGAAGACATCATGCGACCTCATGTGCTATCTTTCTTGCCTGAGTGCCCAGGAGCCAGTTTACAGCGATATAACGCTCACCCTCACACATCTATGGTTTTCCTGGAGTGTTAACCTAAATTTTTAAACTTCCGTGACCTGCCTGGAATGCTTATTACCAGCCCATCAAACATATGCAGGACCAGGCGGGACGCTAGCTTCTTCCATGTCAAAGTGTATTGGCACATGAAAGGACAACTATACCGCACGATAACACACGGCGATTTATCCCACTCCCGATAGTACTGATAATAGACTAAATATGAGGCATACCGATTATCTATCTTCTGCGCATGTATCCAACATTGACCTACCTCAAAGGAACATAACTGTCAAAGTCACGTGGTCAATAGGGAAAACGTGTTTGTTTGTATCTTAATTTTTAAATAACAAGCATTATTATACTAATAAAATACTTTTGCCTATTTTAATTTAATCAAACTGCGGTAAAAATTTGTTAGAGGAAGCGTAAAAATATCTGTTTACTAAAACAGTATTCTAACCTCAAATCTAACCCACGCCGTTTTTGCTAGTCGTATTTTCAGAAAAGCAAAAGCAGTTCAATATTGGGACATGGAGACTGGTTGTGCGCAGCCAGCGAGATCGATCTACTTCACCTTTAGTCTATGGTACAGATGCATGTATTCAGACACGAGGCGGTCCGACGAGGTAAAAAGTACCATTCTTCTGTACCGCAGGTAGGCCGGACCTTGTCCTGATGCAGTAGCATTGTACCATATGCTTTGTTTTACGTCTGTAAATTTGCACTAGTACAATTATTATTTCGACCCACCGGTTTCTTCTTCGTGAGGAAATGTTTGTCGAAATAAGTGTTATAAAATTACAAACCGTTATATTACCAGAAAATTATCTACATTTGCTAGTGGATTACATTATTTCATATTGTCTCTTGAGAGTCTCTTTTAGAATAAAGAAACACTTCGGTAACTCATTTCCACTCCTCCTGGTCAACGTATTTTCTCTAAGATCTCCCGTTTCCCCCGCCCTTGCATTCCGGCGCTGCTCCATTCGCACCTCATTTCACCCTCATCGTCTCTCAATACCTCTTTGTTAAGAGCCGCCGAAATCTCTCAACTCAACTCAACCCACTCCTCCCTCCTTTTCCAGTTAAGATTTTTAAGTTTTGAAATATTTTCACACCAACAATACAGGCGTTTCTACTGTATGGCACAGTTTTTATGTTTTAATAGGGCTTACATGTGAAAACATTTATATTTCCTGTATGCAAAGTCATGAGATTTTATAAACGCTTACGATTTTATACAAGTGATTATTACGAAAGGTATTGGGGGTGGGGGGATGGAGTGACAACTTGTAAACTATACTATCCGACACATACAGTATCTCTAAAAAAAAAAACGGCACACGTATACATAGTTTACAAAGACTCAATTTCGAAACCTCGTGATACCAAATTAACATGAATACTCTATCGAAAATGTATTTGGTTTGTTCATTAATTCTCTCTCAATTACACTAAACCAGTATTTTATTTCATTTAACTGCATGGAAGCTTCTGTGGCTACTGATATGAAAGCAGATACCTGATTATTTCGTATTTTATTTTGCCGCTAGGCTATAATTCACGACGTTTAAATACTCTATAATCAGCCTGCTGCTCATTGTATGCTATTTCTGTCAGAAACTATTTCGTTCTTTGATTTGTCTTCTGCGAATTCGAGCACGCGAGTGCAGCAAAATTAGTGTGATAAGCTTGACATTTTCCGAGGCTTGTCAGTCTAATGATGATCTACTCGTAAACATACGGATATATGTTTCGATTACAGCCTGTTACGATAATATATCGTGAACCCATTTACTCCGTAACCCCCAAAACTAAATTTAAGACATGACGGTGGAACATTTTGTCATTATGGGTGGCAACCATTCAGAGATGACTTGAGTAAAGACGGAAATTTATTTTGCGAGTAGTCTGACGATACGGTCTCTACGCTTAAGGCCCTTTCACTGGANATTAGTGTGATAAGCTTGACATTTTCCGAGGCTTGTCAGTCTAATGATGATCTACTCGTAAACATACGGATATATGCTTCGATTACAGCCTGTTACGATAATATATCGTGGACCCATTTACTCCGTAACCCCCAAAACTAAATTTAAGACACGACGGTGGAACATTTTGTCATTATGGGTGGCAACCATTCAGAGATGACTTGAGTAAAGACGGAAATTTATTTTGCGAGTAGTCTGACGATACGGTCTCTACGCTTAAGGCCCTTTCACTGTATCAAATTTTGTTTCCAATTACCTCCAATTTTAATTGAATTCAATTCATTGAAAGCTATATGACGTCATATGAAAGNATCAAATTTTGTTTCCAATTACCTCCAATTTTAATTGAATTCAATTCATTGAAAGCTATATGACGTCATATGAAAGTCATAATCGCGGCTATTTTCTCTTTTAATTTCTTGAATGTCTTGTTTTTCTTCAATATTTTCGTTTAGAACAGGTTCTGTATTTTCTTGAATCCAAAATTTTAATCGCCGATCACAGCAATTCTGACAATATAAACGAAATTAATCTCATAATAATAGGGGTTTTGTGCACACATTTTAAGTTCTTACAATATTTTTTTAAACGAAAATGTACAGAAATATGAAGAAAATTGTTTTATTTTCGTGTCGTGCACGAGTCGCAGATAATTATAAAATTTTGCTCTTATAGTTTTTTACCGGTTTCATTTAAAAGTTTGTGATAAGTTTTCATGTGGAGACTTAGCTTATTGAATGTAATTAATTGAAAAGCAAATGAAGTGACTTTTTGGTTCAATATGTATTTGGTAGTGAATGGGCTTTATGTCTCCGCCCTTCTTTTCTACACAATGTTCCTTATAGTTATGTAATGCATTTTTGACTTACTATAAGGTCCTTCAGGGTGCCCAGATACCTGTTTCTCTGGCATAGTTGTGACAGTAAAGACCACAGTGATTAGGGGAGGTCGTCACCCTCCAGTTGCAAGACTTTTGCTGCCTGTGGTTCAGACCACTCCAGCACACTTGTGGCCGCAATAGAACCAACTCCCCCATCACACCCACCCCCTTGGTGGTCCAGCCCCGACACGTGCGAATACAGTAACCCCGTGCCAGGCACCCGAGAATGGGACCATTCAACCGAAGTCTCTCTCTCTCTCTCTCTCCTCCTCCTGCCGGCGGAACGAATGCATTCACTCAAGAGAGGACTCCCTCTCCCTGTCGCACCGTGGCCCCATTCAACCGCGAGATGGCAAATTCTAATTATTTTCGCAGCCACATGCCGATGCGATGGGGAGAAAAAAAAGCGGTGGTTTCTAGTGTTGGGGGTTGTGTTTCATTCCCCTGCCTCTCGTCTTTGTCCCGCTCACAACTGATGGGAAGAAGACCCTTCCTCGTGCACGTCGTCTGGCGATGGTGGGTGAGGGGGAGTGATGGCGGTAGATACAGCCAGCTTCGTGACGTACTCGATCTCTCCGGCGATGGTGTGTTGGGGATGGATAGTGAAAAAGGGGGGGGGGAGCTTGGTGACGTCAGTGGCCGCAGGGATCGATGGCGTTCATCCCGTCATGCGCTGTGGGAAACAGTTCTGCCCCTCCCCTCTGTTTTACCACCGTGGAACTCACCAGCTCCCTGCAGGCGTGAACTCTTGGCCCCGAAACTTATTTTTTTCCTTCCAACGTGTCTAAAAGAACCGATAGTACATGTCCTTCGAGACTCGTTTACCTTTTACTTTCCCTTCCGTTTACGTCATCAATAGGTTCTTAAGGGCGATGCTAGTCGGCTCATTTATTGCGCCATCGCCTCTACACGCAAAGTATTGACTCTTTACGTCACGCAGTGTGCAACATAAAGTTCCAGTGGTTTTAAATTTTATTGGTAAAAAAAAAACCGAAGAAAAGTTAAGTGTAATCGTCTATCACAGTTTCGCGTATGGCTTGTAAAAATGTTTTCACATGCGGTTTATNCCGAAGAAAAGTTAAGTGTAATCGTCTATCACAGTTTCGCGTATGGCTTGTAAAAATGTTTTCACATGCGGTTTAGAGGCTTCCTCGGAGAGCTCTAAATTAGTGTCTCCAGTGTAACTGATGCTTCTGAATTTCTATTTAATAACTTGTCTAAGTTGCGTATCCTTTTAAGTACACTTTGTGACTACTTGNAACTGATGCTTCTGAATTTCTATTTAATAACTTGTCTAAGTTGCGTATCCTTTTAAGTACACTTTGTGACTACTTGCAACAGAAACGCAGAGTTCTAGCACACTGCGTTTGGCTCATTTACAGGGTTGGTGAATCTAGTTGATGTGTCATTGGAGGTTTATGTACTGTTTACGTGGGTCTAACACCTGACTGGAACTGTGTATACTTGTTATATTAATTGTGTTGCATTACTGGATAGCGTTTAAATTCACATTATAATGTTTGCACCCAGCAAGAAAAAAATTTGTTCTAAATTAATTTGCGAAGGACGTGTGTGTAAAAAGTACGTCGTCCAAGTTACTTCATTGTGAATAGATTTTTGAGAGAACTTATTTCTTCCTAAAGAAGGTACTAATTTGCTACGTGCCAAGGGAGAAAAAATAGGTGGCAATAGCTTTCCTCCATAATGTGATGACGGTAAAACAGTTTATTTTCCTTGTATGAAAAAAATATGCCTCTATTTTCGTTAATAGGCGATACATTTTAAGTTTCACAGCGTTANGTTTATTTTCCTTGTATGAAAAAAATATGCCTCTATTTTCGTTAATAGGCGATACATTTTAAGTTTCACAGCGTTATTTACGCGGTTACACTGAAAATGTTAAACTTTATGAAAATACTCTCAGTCCTGTCATTGACTAGAAAATTTTTCACAAGGCTGTGGGGTAAAACCATGTACGTCAAAGTGTTGTAATGGCGTTATTCTTACTCGTAGAAAAATACAAATATTGGTTCTTAAGCAGACTATAGGCAGTAGCGAGAGATAGTGACGACTGGCTGAAAATAGTTAACGCCAATAAATTTTTAGGACACCAAAGCATCTTGTTATTTTCATCTTTGGATAATACTATATATTTAACACGGTTTGTCAGTGTGCAGACGAAAAACAGGCTTTCAGTATTCAGAATTCTCTTTTGCGTAGTCAAAAGCTTAACACGCAGACACAAAAACTTACACGCGCGGCGTACCACACCAAATAAGGAAAGAAAATCTTTAAACATATGTATACACAGTACACAGGAATCTCGTAAATAGGTAAATTTTTCTGTGAAAGATAATTGCTTTTTTACCAAAAACGAAAGAGCAACTTCATAAATTCAGATAGCATATTCACACATAAAAGATCACTACAGCATTCTATGACAAATCACAATTCCTATTAGTTTACTTTATTCTTTGTACTAGAGTATAAAACCAACAACAACGCTGGGGAAATTGTGACCCGTCNTTTATTCTTTGTACTCGAGTATAAAACCAACAACAACGCTGGGGAAATTGTGACCCGTCGGCGACATCGCATTCACTCAAAAACAAGTGTCGTAGTTAATAATTAATCTACACTAAGAAGTCAACTGCAGAATAGTGTTTCATATGAGCAAATGATCTGGCCTAAAGCCACCATCCGTACGGTCAATCGTGAATAGCAGTCGCCCAGTCTGAAGCTATAAAACTGTCTCCCGAAACAACGAAATATCGTAGTGGAAAATATTTTCTTGTAGTTAAAAACTATTTTGTTCAAATATGGCGTGCCAGTTGTTTTCTGCATGTCATTAGCCACAGAAAACCATTTTAGCAAGCAAAAACAAACGCTACTGAATAATTCTGTTGTCAGCACAAAATATCTGGCATGATATTACTACTAAACAAAGTTCTAAATAATNGATATTACTACTAAACAAAGTTCTAAATAATTTTCATTATATTTTATTTCAATGTTTTCTGAATTATTAAAATAGTTTAAATAATTACTATGTTGGTTTTGGTGGTACTTATTGAACGTTACGCAAGCAGTAAAGATTGTTTTACCCAATGAGAAGCGGACGGTATAATCTTTCCACACTAGTCTTATGTACCTGTGTGTTTATGAAACGTTTAAAAGTTAACGTTTTGAGTGTAACNCCACAGAAAACCATTTTAGCAAGCAAAAACAAACGCTACTGAATAATTCTGTTGTCAGCACAAAATATCTGGCATAATATTATTATTAAACAAAGTTCTAAATAATTTTCATTATATTTTATTTCAATGTTTTCTGAATTATTAAAATAGTTTAAATAATTACTATGTTGGTTTTGGTGGTACTTATTGAACGTTACGCAAGCAGTAAAGATTGTTTTACCCAATGAGAAGCGGAAGGTATAATCTTTCCACACTAGTCTTATGTACCTTTGTGTTTATGAAACGTTTAAAAGTTAACGTTTTGAGTGTAACCACGCGAGTAATGTTTTGAAACTTAAAATTGATGGCAGATTATCGAAACTAAAGCGTGCCGCAATATTGTTTGTTCTTTTTTACGTTTTCCTGACAAAAAATTGATTGAAGTTGAAAATCATACAAAGAAACATTTTGCTGTCATCACATCAGGGAGGAAAGGAATTACCGCCAATTGTTTCTCTCTTCGCACGTAGGAAATTATCCCCCTTCTACAGGAAGATATAAGTTCTCACAAGCACATTTTCGTAATAAAGTAACTTACGCAACCTACTCTTTATCCACCCTTGGCAAGTTAACTTAAAACTGTAATTTTACGGTCAATTATTCTACTCGTGAGTTCCAATTAGCAGATTGTTTTCGGCAAATACCTAACTGGAAATTTCAGAGTTTAGAAAGCATTGAAATATTACGCAGAGAGCTGAAAATCTCAGTAGTCACTATAAGACCCGTGCCCCACATGGCCCGATGAACGTGAAAAAACATGTTCATAGAAAAAACTTTAGTTGCAACTAATATAAGTAGATTGTTTAATGTGGGATAGGCTATTCACGGTAACGTGAGCACTTTTGAAAGCCCTCTCATTCGTAATAAAAGTCAATAAATATATTTTATTTTAGCCTTATACGTTGACTTTTGAGTTCGGTTGCATCTACACACTGTTTTTATTACTTACATGTCAATATTTATTTCAAAAAGGTTATTATAGTATAAAAATTGCTTAAAGCAAAAAGTGCTCACGTTACCGTAAACAGCCTATAACTGTCAGTATCCTTCTAGGTACCGTTATTATTGTTAAACGCAATGACGAAACCACGCAAAGCGCATGGAATAACTGTAAACTCTATTAACCATTCTTAAGTATTAATTATCGTCTCTAAATTAGGACTGTCAGATCTCACATTTATCTAAAATATCGGCAAAACTAAAGTGTTGTTTCCAAAAGTAAAACAAAATTGGTTTATGGTTTAAGAACAATTGTTAAGTAACTTCTTTGTTTGTGCTTTTCTTAATGTCCACTGCAGTGGGAATAGTTTGTATTATTTTAATTTTGTTACCACATTTAATATTATTGATTTGTGACACCACAAACAGGCCTATATTTTCATGTACAGTATGAAAAACTTATATTTGAAGGCTTCAGAGAGAGTTTGGACTGCAACAGTATTGCGAAATAAAGTGTCCATTTCTAACATTGTTCCTTAACGTCATAAAAAAAAAATACCGAATTTCAATCATAAAAGACTAGTCGGCTACTCGNCTATAGTGTCCATTTCTAGCATTGTTCCTTAACGTCATAAAAAAAAAACCGAATTTCAATCATAAAAGACTAGTCGGCTACTCGTGAAAATCTGATGGATGGAAATAAATACGTTCATGCGCANAGTTGAAAATCATACAAAGAAACATTTTGCTGTCATCACATCAGGGAGGAAAGGAATTACCGCCAATTGTTTCTCTCTTCGCACGTAGGAAATTAGTCCCTTCTACAGGAAGATATATGTTCTCACAAGCACATTTTCGTAATAAAGTAACTTACGCAACCTACTCTTTATCCACCCTTGGCAAGTTAACTTAAAACTGTAATTTTACGGTCAATTATTCTACTCGTGAGTTCCAATTAGCAGATTGTTTTCGGCAAATACCTAACTGGAAATTTCAGAGTTTAGAAAGCATTGAAATATTACGCAGAGAGCTGAAAATCTCAGTAGTCACTATAAGACCCGTGCCCCACATGGCCCGATGAACGTGAAAAAACATGTTCATAGAAAAAACTTTAGTTGCAACTAATATAAGTAGATTGTTTAATGTGGGATAGGCTATTCACGGTAACGTGAGCACTTTTGAAAGCCCTCTCATTCGTAATAAAAGTCAATAAATATATTTTATTTTAGCCTTATACGTTGACTTTTGAGTTCGGTTGCATCTACACACTGTTTTTATTACTTACATGTCAATATTTATTTCAAAAAGGTTATTATAGTATAAAAATTGCTTAAAGCAAAAAGTGCTCACGTTACCGTAAACAGCCTATAACTGTCAGTATCCTTCTAGGTACCGTTATTATTGTTAAACGCAATGACGAAACCACGCAAAGCGCATGGAATAACTGTAAACTCTATTAACCATTCTTAAGTATTAATTATCGTCTCTAAATTAGGACTGTCAGATCTCACATCTATCTAAAATATCGGCAAAACTAAAGTGTTGTTTCCAAAAGTAAAACAAAATTGGTTTATGGTTTAAGAACAATTGTTAAGTAACTTCTTTGTTTGTGCTTTTCTTAATGTCCACTGCAGTGGGAATAGTTTGTATTATTTTGATTTTGTTACCACATTTAATATTATTGATTTGTGACACCACAAACAGGCCTATATTTTCATGTACAGTATGAAAAACTTATATTTGAAGGCTTCAGAGAGAGTTTGGACTGCAACAGTATTGCGAAATAAAGTGTCCATTTCTAACATTGTTCCTTAACGTCATAAAAAAAAAATACCGAATTTCAATCATAAAAGACTAGTCGGCTACTCGTGAAAATCTGATGGATGGAAATAAATACGTTCATGCGCACAAAAAAGTCACTAATTTTGATGTAAAATTTAGTAATTAAGTATGTGACAAGAGTACAATTTGTTTTACATTATTAAGTGACAGATTTCTGGCTGTACTTGGCATGTTCATTTCTTGGATTATTGTGCTTCATTAGGATTAAATTCTTTGCAGTAAAATTAATGGTTTTAGACATTAAAGAGAAAGATGTAATTATAAAAATCTGCAAAATCTCTACTCTTCAATAAATTTATTAATATGCTAAGTTGCACTTTAAGGCGTCAACAATACATCAATTTTTAGCACGACTTAAAAAAAATAACTAACAGATAAGACGCTAACCACTTTACGCGATGTTGACGATTTGATGTTTTACCGGATTCCCGATATTCACGGTACACTCGTGAAATGATTGTACGCAAACATCCAAATGTTATCGCTACCTCGGAGATGCTATGTTCCATCTCTCGTGTGCCGACTATAACACCACGTTCAAACTCACTTAAATCTTGATAACCTTCCATTGTAGCAGCAGTAACCGATATAGCTGCCGACCGCATCGCGTTGCTCTGATTGGTTCCATACCTCTGTTGTTCACATACGCATGCCTATACCAGTTTTTTTGGCTCATAAATTACTATTTACGTCGGGNGTTTTTTTGGCTCATAAATTACTATTTACGTCGGGGACTTAGGCTCGAAATATAGGGGAGTCGTTCTCCTCGTAACATGAACGTCGACCTTAACGGTCGATACTTTCATTGTAAATGTTTATATTTTAATTTTGCTGGGACCACGGTGGCTGAGCGGTTAGACCGCTCGCCTCCAACCAAGGTGAACCGGGTTCAATCCCCGGCCAGGTCACTCCCGGATTTGCGCCTTTGGCAATCGTGCTGGACGATGCTGCTGGTCAGCGGGTTTTCTCGGGATCTCTCATTTTCCCCGTCCTTGCATTCCGGCACTGCTCCATTCTGTAGAGGCATTATGGGAACTTTGGCACATCGGGACCTGAGACCGGAGCGTCGGAGCTGTTCGTGCTCTGTCATTTCAGTCGGCTGTCGGCCATAATGGATCCAGGTGACCTTAATCTTGACCCTGGTGTCCTTTGATCTTGATCCCTGTGACCTTTGACATCAAAACCCCCAAAATGAAAAATTCTTAACATTTATAAAAAATGTATAAAACAAAATTAATTAGAATGATTTAAGAATTAAATTTAAAAATCCATTAAAAATATTTATTTAAAAAAATTTAAATTTTTGGAGGTCCCCCACACACCCCCTCCACTAATACTCATTCCACCATCTTAGTAGGTACAGTCTACCATTTTGGTAAGCGTCACAGCCACCGTCCACCATTTTGGTCTGTGCAGTCCGCAATATTGGTCGGTGCTGTCCGCCTTCATGGTAGGCGTCACATCCACCGTCCGCCATCTTGGTTTTTTTGTTTTTCGTTTGTTTGTAGATAACTGGAGTTGGTCTGTCACCGTTCGACTGCCATCTTAATTTTTTTGTTTGTCATTTTTTACATTGTTTGTGCTGTCTCCAGCAGCGCCCAGCAGACGACTGACCCCCTCCACTTCCTCTTCCAATATATTTAACTGACCAAATGCCCCACCCCTGATTCTCATTGGCTAATTGCCCACTCCTTTCCAATATATTAAATTGCTGCGCCAATGTTTCTATTTGGCTAATTACTCTGGTATTTTCGCAAACCGNCCACTCCTTTCCAATATATTAAATTGCTGCGCCAATGTTTCTATTTGGCTAATTACTCTGGTATTTTCGCAAACCGTCGTTCCACTAATTAGTCGGTTCCCCTCCACCCCGTTTTCTTATTGGCTAATTTCCCCACCCCTATCACCTCCTCCACCATTTATTCAGCTTCGTTCAACCAATTGGTCGGCAGGTCTCCAACCCCACCCCCTGANCCCCTATCACCTCCTCCACCATTTATTCAGCTTCGTTCAACCAATTGGTCGGCAGGTCTCCAACCCCACCCCCTGATTATCATTGGCTAACCACGTCACGTGACAATCTCTTGGATTTGCTAATTGCTCGTGCGTGTTCGGAAACCTTCGTTCCGACCAATCGGCAGCCGACTTTAATCGCGAGTGCGGACTATTTGTTCCCCCTTAAAAACTTTTTATAAGAGACACCCTGATCTCCCTCGGGAAATCAGTCATTTATCTCGATCTTAGAAATGTACGCGAGTTGTCCGAGTAGCCATAAAATCCTTTCGACCATTTTGGCATTTGGAAGGGTGCGCTCGCTTAGTACATTGGACAANCTAACCACGTCACGTGACAATCTCTTGGATTTGCTAATTGCTCGTGCGTGTTCGGAAACCTTCGTTCCGACCAATGGGCAGACGACTTTAATCGCGAGTGCGGACTATTTGTTCCCCCTTAAAAACTTTTTATAAGAGACACCCTGATCTCCCTCGGGAAATCAGTCATTTATCTCGATCTTAGAAATGTACGCGTGTTGTCCGAGTAGCCATAAAATCCTTTCGACCATTTTGGCATTTGGAAGGGTTCGCTCGCTTAGTACATTGGACAAACGGAACGAGTTACCGTACTTGCCGAAATAATTTCTCCGGTTTATACACCTTACGAAATGTCTACTGTATTATAGTATTTGTAGGTTTGCCTGCAGCAGGACGATGACATACCGGACTGCCTCCCATGCAAGGAGTGTTTCGAGGGCTGTACAACCTCGCTTCCCAACACGCCGCATCGCAGGGGTTGGTGCAAGGCCCGCCGAGAAGCCCTCGCGACGTCTGCGCCGCCCGTAGAAGACGACGTCCACGTGAAAGTTATCTACTCGCAATCTTTATCCATGGAAGATGCTCCCCTTCACGAAATTTTCTGGCGAGCACTACCCGGTTCTGGGTTGGTTTCCACACCAATCCAGAACACAGGTACCCGATATGTATGGAACTCGATAAAGTTTCAAATTACTTTGTAAAAATTTTTGAAACTAGGTGTGTACCTGGAAACAGAAATTTTTTTTATATAACAAAAATCGTATGAAATGTTTTGCAACATCCAAGGTTTTCGCTCGTTGGACTCGTACACCCNATTTTTTTTATATAACAAAAATCGTATGAAATGTTTTGCAACATCCAAGGTTTTCGCTCGTTGGACTCGTACACCCTCGAGCAGATTGCCATATCGCAGAGTGGCGAAGACGAGAAAACCGAAGTTTTAACTGCCGTGTCCATGGCGGCACCTCGACCGCACCACGCAACAGACGTTCCGCCTGCAGACGTACGAATCACATGGGCTAAGGTGTGACGAGGGGAATATTCCGTACGAGGAAATTCCNAGACGTTCCGCCTGCAGACGTACGAATCACATGGGCTAAGGTGTGACGAGGGGAATATTCCGTACGAGGAAATTCCGACAATTCTGGACTCTGCCCCGATTCCCTATTACCCTATTTATGTGTTTGGAAGACACCAAGAGTAAGCGATTCGCAATGCGTGCTCCATCGGAACGAATTTTGTAGATCTTTCCAAGCATTGCCGCTGCCCGCCGTTTCCACAGCTCGTCAAGACGTACGCCACAAGACTTCATGAGTGCAAAAATCAAAGATACTGCTGTGCCCCGTACAACGCCGATACCTTAAGATTGTAGAGTTACAATAACCCGTGGTGCATAAAAAAAAATATTGTAAGGGAACCATTGTACATAAAAATTTTTTTTACGTGAGTAGTGCCCTCTAAGACTTAGATTAAGAACGCGTGTAAAAAAAAGTATTCTTTGTGTTATGCATAATAATAATAATATTGTGATGTGTGTGCATTAATAAATGTGTTAAAAACCGTATGTAACATTTCAGTATTTCTTGAGTTACATCCTGCTCACCTCAGTTAAAAAAAACACTATTGGTAAAAAAAATATTAAGTATATAAATTGTTTTATAATTAAAAAAATCAAATATTTAGTATATCAGATTTTATAATTTAAAGAATAAAAATTCAATGAGACTCTAGCCGCCACTAACAGAACGTATAGATTTTACATGTACAAACGTAATTATTAAAAAAATTAATTTAAGATTTGGAAAAAATCATGTGTCTTTATGTTGCTTTCTGTAAAGTATTCATGTCTCGAAAAACCCAAAAACAAAGTTAAAACCACTTCAATATCTCTTACGGTATGCGATACGCATAGTGAAGGATCCCATGCATTNAACCCAAAAACAAAGTTAAAACCACTTCAATATCTCTTACGGTATGCGATACGCATAGTGAAGGATCCCATGCATCCCCCCTTACTCAGGCATAGACGCTCATCATTAAAAACATTTTCTCCCAAGTTTAAAATTAGAGCATTATGAAATTTAGGCAGCAGAAAAAAAAATACCTATATGGTTACTCCACGTGCGGTGATTTTTCTAGCACCTATTGTCAGCATATAAAACTCTTTATACACATAAATAACGCACATATAGCTGTTTTCAGGGGGAAAATTGGGAAATTATATACCGCGTGGAGACGCTAGCGTTAAGGTACACCCCCCACACAAACAAAATAATAAAAAACAGTTACCTTTGGCAAACAAATTTCTGTATTTCCATACATTTATGTGCGCTCACTCCATTAAGAGATATATCTGATCCGCAGTAATACATCCCTACTGCTCCCCTTCAGAAACCCAACACACTGCTACGTAACTTTAGCCGAATGAAAAGTGACATGCGAACATGTGTATGTATATGTTTGCTGCCTCTAATCCAGCAGGTTTCAGTATTCACTCTTTATGAATTGCGCTTACTAAAACATAATTTTATTCCCGAGATGCTAGTCCACCATGCAGATTTATACCACAATACTAATTCCAGCAAAGACATGCGCATACAGCTCTCATTCACCACCTTGCAACCTCGTCGAGACATAAAAGGAAAGACTTTACAAGTGCAAAATAATTAGATTATGTTGCAGCCAGTGCATTACGTAGACCATGTAATTTTAGAGTTATGTTAATCCCTTTTAAATGTAGAAAATTAATTCTGTGTAAAATATTGGTTATAAATACATTCTGGCTTGAAATCCACGTCTGGTTTTTTTTTCGTATAATAAAATCAAATGTAATTTTTTTTTATTAATTCCGACAAAATAAAATATACTTTGTGATGCTGTGAAAGTAAGAAATAAAAAAATGGGGGGGGGACCATTTTCCATTTGATCATATGTGAAACACACACAAAGAGCCCGAAATATCCCAATTTCAGGCGAGACTGATGTACGCATTAAAAAAACTATTAAGACAAAAGCATACTTAAGGGAAGTGGTCACGATTCCCATCACAGAAGTAAACGAGAGGCACGTGCAGTCGTAATCTGAGCTCGCACACACTTCCAGCCCGGTGCACCAAGTTGAGTATTGGACTTTGCCCTAGCGCACTGACCGCCGGGGTGAGGCTTGTCGCTCCAGCAGCTTGTTTTATTTCCCCCACAAGTTAATTTTAATTCATAGGATAATAAACACAGATATCTGCACGCACAAGTCAACACCAGGGAAGACCCATATTTAAGGGGACCCGGGTTCGATACTCGACTTGTTCGGCCGGAATTTCTATTTTAAAAATCACTCCATGTGAATGCCGGGATGGTTTCTTGGTCGAGTCGTTACTTGTTCTTTCTAGTCCTAGCAACTAACTCCGTTTCAAAATAGTACAAAATTTACTGTTATTATTATTTTAGCTTGCACACCACGTAGATAATGTAAACTCACGCTACTATTTTACAAGAATCTAATACATTAATGAATAACAATTATTTATGTGTTCACAATAAGAAGAAGGGGGTTGCGCCATCTTCTTTCACATCGAATCTGGAGCATCGGTCTTTCAGAATCCCGAGTATGGTTTGGAGGGGGTTTTGGGGAACCTCTGGAAATCTAAAGTTTTTAAAAATAAATTTTAATTTTTTTAAAATCGTTTTTTTAAATTTTTTTTATATTTAATTTATTAATTCTTTGGAATTTTTAATTTTTTTTTGGGGTTTCAAGGTCAAAAGTCAACGGAGCCAAGGTTGAAAGTCACCAGAGCCAAGGTAAACGGTCAAGGTCACTTGGATTCATTATGGCTTCTGGCCGGCCGGAAAGACAGAGCACGAACAGCTCCTACTCTCCGGTCCCAGGCCCGATGTGCTAAAGTCCCCAAAATCCCTCTACTTCCATTCTTATCTCATTTCACCCTCATTGGCTCTCAAGAACGTGTTGTTAAGAGCAGTCCAAATCTCTCAACTTAACTCAGCCAATTTATTTGCCTAACTGGTAGCTGTCAATGAGCGAACAACTCTCTCCACCTTTACACTTTTAAATTCCTTAACATATTATCCTAAGTATTCTTGTTAACATCTGAATTGTTGCAGAATATGTAAAATTATGGCCGTTGCTGTGCAAGTCCGGAAGTTAGCACTAGTAAGGACAGCGTCTTTTCCTTGGCAATGCTATTCGTCACTGTTGACACACCAACTATTTTATAATTGGTGGCTTCTTGAGCCATATATATACTGAAACCCTTTCCATATGTTCCAATGTGTCAGTTATGAAAAATTCGTAAGTACGTATCACACCAAACATTTCAGTTTTTTGCAGCAGACGAAACGAAAAATTAACGTGTACGTTAAAGTGATAATAAAACAATACTCGATAAACATTACAGATTCACGACATATTTTATAATTTCCCAGGATAGTAGACTGATTAATGACCAAATAAGGTAACCGCCAATCAACACAGTGATTTTATTGCGATTCGAATCTAGTACCACTACAACGTAAACCGTCCACGGAGATTGGCCACCACTGATGAGATCCTTTGTACCACCTTTGCCACTGTTAGTTTTTATTATAGATTACACAAAATATATTAATTATCAGTCAATTATTTTTTTTTAAACTTAACGTCCCATTTTAACTAGTTCATTGTCTCTGTCCACAAGGTCATTAATAGCCGGTGTCGTAAACTGCAAAGTAAAATTTCTTAACGCAGCCAGCACCCTCGCCAAAGGTTATAGTGGTTTGTGACGTTGCTGCACCTTCACAGCTCGCTAACCACGATGCAAACGTAGTTCTGTAGCCACGAAAAAAATTAAAATAAAAAAGTAACAATTCTGTACATCTAAGTTAAAGCAATCCCTGCCTACTACCCGAAGGAAAGAAAGGCTTATGAGATCAGTTTCTTGTCTGTGTGTCTGTGTGTGTATGAATATGTGTGTCTCAAGAGCGTGTGCCCCCAACCCCCCCCCCTTTTTTTTCCACATTTTCTATTTTTGAACTGTTCAAACCAAATTTCACCAAACTTGGTACACCTATAATTCTAAAGGACATCTGATTTTTAGAGTTTTTGACAATGTCGGACACTTACTTTCGATATAGTGGCCATTTTAAAATGGGGTTGTAAGTCATATATCGGGAACCATTCAACTGATTTAAACGAAATTTTGTATGCTGGCAGATTATTGTGTTAGCATTAAATTTTGAAATGCATATTGATGTTGGACAGCCATTTTGTAAAATAGCACCAATTTAAAAATAATATTATTTTACCTCATATCTCGAAAACTATTCAACCAATCCTCACCCAATTTGGCAGGTACTTAAAACTACAGTAGGACATATAAACTTACGTAGTTAAACTTGATTAGTTACTTTTTCAAAATGGCGGCCATATAAATATTTTAGCTAAGAATTTTTTATCTACGAAACTACAAAACAAATTTCAACTAAACTTGTATGCGGACAGTATTAATTTTATCCATTAAAATGATCTATTCGAAGCCTTATTGTCTGCCATTTTGTAAGATAGCCCCACATGAAATAATACAATTTTTATGTCTGATCTCGGAAAAAAATAAAATCTTTTCTTTCGAATTTAACGAAGAAGTTTTAAGTGAGGTAGGCCATATAAATTTATGTATTTAAAGTGTGCAAATCTCTTATTTTCCGAATGGTGCCTATACAAACATTTTAGTTTAGTGTGCTATATCTACGAAATTATATAACAGATTTGCATTAACCTTTGTATATAGTATCCTCCATTTAGGAAGATCGTCATATGGACAGTGTTAATTTTATGCCATATCTTGGAGATGAATCAACCGATTTCCAACAAATTTTTCATACAGGTGGCTTTATGGTAGGCAATGTAAACTTATGTGTTTTTAGTGGCTCAGACACTTGTTTTAAAAATTATGACCGTGCAAATATTTTAGTTTAGAGAACCCTAACATTCGAAACATTAGACTGATTAGGACTACATCTGAAGTTGATGCTCCGAATCTTTCCTTCGTGATGCATTTGATTGTATGCTAGCTTAATTTTAAGATTTTTTCTTCATTCTAATCCCAAGTAAGTCACTCGTGTATTTTAACTGTCTTAGTACTGTTTCACGTGGTTCTGGTTTCATCTCTAATGATATGGCTGTCGATGGGACGTCTACGCCTACCTGCCATCTAAGCTTTTAAGAATTTCACTAGAATTTATTTACACACATGTAGAGGGAAGTAGGCTCATAAGTTATCAGTAAATGTTTTTAAATTCTGTCATAAATTCTAAAGCAGCACTCTAAGAATTATTTTATTAATTGACCACATTATTGTATAAGCGTAATGAGAATGCACGTATGGTACTGATTTTTCCCCATACATCCATGGTAACTTTCCTACATTTGTTTAGGAAAGAGTAAAGTTGAAAATGACAAAAATAAAATGGCCATTAAATATGTATAGCCTATTCACGGTATAGTGAACACTTTTGAAAGCCTTCTCATTAGGGAATAAAAGTAAAAAAAAATGTTTTATTTTAGTTTTAGATGTTAACTTCTGGGTGAGGTGGAATATATACACATTGTGTTTATTACTTACATTTCAATATTTATTTAAAAGGGTAGTTGAAGGATAAAAATTGGCTTAAAGGAAAAAGTAACTACGGCCTCAAAAATGCTCACTTTACCGTGAACAGCCTATATCATATCATTTTAAAGGTTGAAGGCCGTAAATCGAATACTAAAAAGTATTTATTTTATAACTGAACTTTTTAGCTAAGACCAATCGCAATTATATTCAAATGAAGTTGGAAAGACAAATCACAAGTAAGAGCTTGAATGATCACAACACCGACGAACCACGACGTAGTAGGCAGCTAGGTCCTTCAGAAGCGAACATAAAATGAAATTTTATTGACGATTAGAGCTACTGATGGAAATGTGTAACTGCAAGAGAATCTTCGGAAGGCACACGCTAAAAAAACCCATACAAAGTTTTCTGTGCGGCCAAGAAAACCGTTTATTTGGGGCGGTTTTGTTTACAGTAACATGATATTGCTTTAATTCAAAGATAATTTTACAGAAACATATATATGCTGATAATATTATTCTTTATATGTTTTTTATAGTAATATTACCTCCTTTTATAGCAAAGAAGTAAGCATTCTTCAAACTGCTTTTGTTTACGGTAAATAAATATCACTTCGTAACACAGGCAATGGTTAAACGATATTAAAAGTGAGTAAAGTGAGTGAAAGATTTGAGCGACTCTTAACAGCGAGGTCTTGAGAGCCAATAATGATATTAAAAGCTATCTGTCGTAAATTTTAGTTTACAGTACGTAACTGTTAACCCGTTGCAAACATTCATAAACCAATATTTATTGTAGTTACGAAACTGCAACTGAGCAAGTTTTCAGTCCTTCTGCAGTCTTTTAATGCATTCTGAAGTTCAGTGATATTCCCCATCCCTAATTAAAACTCGTCCCAAGAGGTGACGTTATTATATTCTGGTATGTTACTACCTGACAGAACATACATAAAGAAAGTAGTCTGAACACAGTAAGATAGAGTGGTCGTGTTAAAGGGCATTAGGCTTGTAACGTGCGACGGAAGAGTGTGCTGATGCTAGTCTCGAAACCAGACCTTAAATCCTTTTTTAATAAATATAATTTTGAAATACTTATTTCTTCTTTCTTATTTGCTTTTCAGAGCAGGTATTTTCTTTACAGTGTAACTGACATTACCACATGACTTCTGCTGAACTACTGTAACGACATTGCTATGTTATCATTGTCATTAATTTATAAATCGAACATAAATGATGTTTGAGGCAAGTCTACTTTGCAGTGGTTCATATTTAAACAAAATTCTCTTTGCGGCTAGAAAAGTTGTGTTAAAGCCAAGAAATATTTTTAGAGTGATATCTGAATAGAAAGTTAACAAACATTTCGCAATATACAGAATGCTCTCGCTGTAGAGTAGGTGGTCGTCTTTAGCTTAATAAGGACCGACGACTTTATGTGTCCGCCTAGTATGCTGGTACTTCCTCTTGGGACTGTACTCAACGGTGTTAATTTTTACTCGGCGACCTACACGAGATTTTATGTGTATTGTAGCACGAGCAACCAGAGTAGTACAATGATGAGAATGTACTTGTTGGGAGTTATAAAGCAGAGCTGTCGTAAAACGGAAACGTTCGGACGATGAAAAAGTTCTAGTTTTCGTCGCGGCTTCACCCATCAGCGGACGCAGAGGCACGTGCCCAGTATACCAATAGGCTCCAGTCCCAAGGGGCGAGGATATATTATTTTCTTTGCCTTCTTGTCGCAGTGAAAGTTTACTGGATGTTTCAGACCTTAAATAAAAAAAGAGCATCATTAAAATTGACGCCAGCCCTGCCAAGCGACTCGGCGCTATGAATAAACCAAGTGGAGAATGCCAAAATAAGAGTGGCGCGGAAGAAACCAGCCTTCTTCTTTACATAAAACATTTCTCTTTTGTCTGATGAAAGTAAGCCCTACTGGCAAACGCTCAAGGCTACTTTTTTTTGCAGTAAGACTTGAAGTGCAACAACAAACATCGAGCAGTTAATGCGGAAGGTGCAAAAGAGATACTCGTATAGTCTATTCACGGTTTTTTCACACTTTTTCAATATACACTTTGAAAAATCACCCATGTGCGGCGTGTTTCGTTATTTTATAAATGTGCCATGTATAAATTTCGTTAACGTAAAAATTCCTTATATTTTGGTTACATTTAAGTTTTACTTACATTTTCTCTACAAATTGTAATATTTGATCTACAGGTGTGTTGGTAATGTCTAGTAAGGAATAGTTCTCATGAAAAATATTATTAGACTGAGTCCGCACGAATGCGATGTGTAGTCCCTTTGGCATAATTTCCTGTTCTTGGTTAAGTTTGTTATCATGACGTGGAGGAATATTCCGAAAACTGAACTTAAACAGGGCTTCAGAAAAGTTTGAGTAACTGTGAATGGACTAGCAAATCGTAGGCCTGGCTCACGTTCATATCATTTACCAGCGAAATTTCCTTATTCAATTATGTTAATTTTTACATAAATTAGATTACCCACGCGTAATGCTTCGTAACCCTGACTCCGTGTATAGCTCAGACTGTAATTTACCATTCTGTACATGAGGCCGCGGTGGCTGAGCAGTTAGACGGCTCACCTCCTACCAAGGCGAACTGTGTTTAATTCCTAGGCGGGTCACTCCGGATTTTCACATGTGGGAATCGTGCCAGACGATTTCACTGGTAGGCGTGTTTTCTCAGGAATCTCCCATTTCCCCCACTTTTGCATTCCGGTGCTGCTCCATTCTCACCTCATTTCACTCTAGTCGGCTCTCAAGACTTCTTTCATTAGAGCCAACCAAATCTATCGACTCGACTTTTCTGAATAACGATATATATATATATATGATACATATATATATATCGTAGTCAAAGGGGTAGAATAATGCTAATGAGAAGCGATAATTTTTCGCATTCAATATTTTCATTATATGTCGAAGGTGGTATTTTCTGGCACTGGACAAGCAATTGCAGACTGTAACGAACTGTCATTTCAAATTGGTGAGTTATCAACCCGAGTTTTATATTACAAAATGGTGCATCTTATTTTATCA
Organism: Clitarchus hookeri; assembly: GCA_002778355.1. Taxonomy (NCBI): domain Eukaryota; kingdom Metazoa; phylum Arthropoda; class Insecta; order Phasmatodea; family Phasmatidae; genus Clitarchus; species Clitarchus hookeri. The sequence continues at coordinate 655,678 of NQII01001047.1, forward strand.
GGTGGCAAATAAGACTATAATAATTTCCTTTGGAATTATCTATGTTGTATTTCCAAATGTTTTGTTTTTTAAATTAGTTTCACAGCAGTATTAAAATTGTTAATAGTTTACTTACACTGCTGGCATTTGCCTTAATTTTGTGGTTCTTAGCCACATTTTTGATATCGATTTGGTTTTTGTATAAAATGTAATTTTTACTGAGGTACTTTTGTTTTAAAATCTACAAATATTCCTCGACGATTAAACAGGGCCTTTACAAACGATACCTTCCACTATTCTGCTGCAGTTATTAACAGCCAAATTCACTGTGGATTGAAAGTCTTATATGGTCACCTATATGCTTGTGTTCTGATCTATCCCGTTTTAACAACTAGGCAATCGCTTAACCGATTACGACAAGTTCTGTTTTTAAAAGTTCAACTATTTTAAATTATTTGCTTTTAGTCTTAACATAATTGGTCAACAACTTCAGTGCATTAATAATCCCCCGACAATATGGGTCATAATAATTCCGGTGATGTGCTTTGAGTAAAAAGTTATGTATTGCAAAATAAGTTGGTTTTTTTAACTGTTTATAATACGACTGGAAACAATTTATTGTTAATGCGAGTTGATATGAGTAATACCCGATTTTATTCGACTTTTTTTTAAACTGGGTTTGCCCTAACGGTGTTCTAAATTTAATCTGATACTTCCATATTAAAACATATTTTTTCTAGAATGAATATTAACAATGATTTGTTTAAAACACCAGAACTTACCCCCTTCCCCAAATTATATTCCGCAATAAACAAAGAAGAGGAGATAGTAAAATAACTAGTTCTATAAATAATGTCTTGTTTTGAATTAAAAGGTAAGAGACATCTAAGAGTAGTTTTCCCCATTGAGCCTTATATGCGTCAATACAATAAACACACTACTGGATTTACAAATGGCTTCACTTGTCAAGCTTCGACTGTACGTAACAGCATCAATACCACATCTAGAACGACTGACGACAGACACTTTATTCAGGTGACGTGTCGTCGAATTACTGTGACAGATCACACAGAGAGCGCTAAGTGTCACATCCCAGTGGGTATAAAAAGCCACGTAACTGGCAACTAGGCCACAACTGGCAACGGTCAATAATGTCTGAATATTAGTAGAACAGTAGTTGTACTGCTATTTTAAGTAGTTGACAGGAGTAAACACTGAAGTCTTATAGCGTACTTTTGTCACTCTNAACAGTAGTTGTACTGCTATTTTAAGTAGTTGACAGGAGTAAACACTGAAGTCTTATAGCGTACTTTTGTCACTCTTTAGTTACTCAAAAATAACCAACTCTGCAATTCATTCAAGACAGCCACACTGGCAGCAGACTACAGCTGTCGCCGACCAAAATGAAATTCTGGAACATCGCCATTTAAAGTTGAAATATTTCTCTCATTTATATCAATACTAGCAAGCCAGCCCGGCTTCGCCCGGGTAAAATTGGGAAAAGACAATTCATTTATGTGAAAACAGAATTATAAAATTATACTCTGTTGGCTTAGGTTTTAAACTGATTATGGATATCCAAAAGGAAGGAAATATTTTTTAACTGATAGCCAAGAAGTAGGGCGATGTTTTTGGAGTGTATCTGTGCAACTATCGCGTAGTGNAGGAAATATTTTTTAACTGATAGCCAAGAAGTAGGGCGATGTTTTTGGAGTGTATCTGTGCAACTATCGCGTAGTGACCACATTTCCGCTTTCCAGCGTCGATGTATGAAAATCAAAACATGAGTTTAATCAAGTTGTAGCATTAGAAAAAAACAGGTGTGTTGGTAATGTCTAGTAAGGAATAGTTCTCATGAAAAATATTATTAGACTGAGTCCGCACGAATGCGGTGTGTAGTCCCTTTGGCATAATTTCCTGTTCTTGGTTAAGTTTGTTATCATGACGTGGAGGAATATTCCGAAAACTGAACTTAAACAGGGCTTCAGAAAAGTTTAAGTAACTGTGAATGGACTAGCAAATCGTAGGCCTGGCTCACGTTCATATCATTTACCAGCGAAATTTCCTTATTCAATTATGTTAATTTTTACATAAATTAGATTACCCACGCGTAATGCTTCGTAACCCTGACTCCGTGTATAGCTCAGACCATTCTGTACATGAGGCCGCGGTGGCTGAGCAGTTAGACGGCTCACCTCCTACCAAGGCGAACTGTGTTTAAT
>NQII01001048.1:0-76508 GCA_002778355.1 Clitarchus hookeri
CGCTTTGTTACCTGGTTATGTGCGGATCAACACTGTATAAGGTAACCTGCCTTGACCCTCCCCTCCCCCCTCATACCAGCCAACACAGACCATCCGCAACTAATGACTGATTTTTCAAAATTCAACAGCAAAGCACTGAATGACAGATTCTGCCCCAAACAGTATGTTCATCATGACTGTTCAGCTGGCCTTGCAATTACCCACACACAATGGCTACTGTACCTTGAGGTTCTCTGTCTTCAGGACAGGCACCAGTTGCTGCAATGGTTTTCTCTCATCCACCTGCAACAAGAACAAGTAATTCTACAACTGCCTCTTTAACAGCTATACATAAAACTGCATTACAAAATTGTAAAATATTTTAATCACCTTTCATTAAACTCATCAGCAGCATCAGTAAATAAAAACACTCATAAGTAATTTCAGCTGCTAACAATAACAAAAGGAAAACACTCTATAATCCTAGGTTAGTTTAAAAATGTAAAATAGTGATTCACTCATCGTGGGGTTAGGTTCTGATAGATTAGGTGGGCACATATTACGAAATTAGTCATACGCTAATGACCCTAGTATATTCAATTCTGCGTAATTCGAAAAGTGGAAATATACCACTTTTCTGGTTCTTTTTTTAATATAAAAGCCGCTAAACTGGATAATTACCTCTAAAGCATCATGAATCACTCGCCAAAATTGTGTTTCACTGATACTGTATAACCTCTGAACCATCACTAAACTCTAGTGTTTTCAGTAATCATTATAGCCTCATGCAGGGTGCCACCCAGACAAGCGGAAACGAATGCCAGTGATCATCAGGACTTGTCAGTGTATCTCAACAATAGCTGACGTTCCTGAAATAACTGGTCAGTGGAAAAGGAAAAAACGGAATTCAGCCAGTCTACGCAAAAGGAACAGTGTATTTGGTTTGATATTAGTTTTCGTGGTCATTGTGGGATACGAGGAAAAATGTGCACGTATTCGCAGTGGTTATTATAATCCTTGTTTAAATAAACACATAAATTTAATCATTTTTCACTACAATAATTCAGCTTACCTTTACCAAGATTCCATCAAACACTTGCTCCGATTTTATACACATATTCGTAGGATCCATTTTATTGGCATAAAGAATAATTTCAATTACTTTACTTATGTACTAATACCAAGAATAAATATACAAATAAAAACATGCTGATTAATAGAGTAATTTTCCGAAGTCGAACTAAAAATTATTTGAAATCTATCTTCTACTGTATCGCAAAAACCGCCTGACCTTATTAGGAATCATGTTCAGTCAGTCAGTGAGTAGGTCAGAAAAAAAAAAAAAAAAACTTGTTGAATTACAAAAACACCAAAGATCACGAACAGTAAAAAAAAAAATCGCAACAACACGTGAATTGAAATCCAAACAGGCATGGCCTTGGTTTTTTAAAATTATAATGGCCTTGGTTATGCCCACGGCCAGCATCGACCATCCAAAACGAAACACACAAAAGAGCGGTGAAACTTCGTAAGACGAAATATATCAATAAAATCGAAGGTCCATTAATCCACATACGATAAAAGAACAAACTGAACGATCCCTGTTCTGTGATACACGACACGAAAAATACTTCGCAATAAATCAATACAGACGAAAACTGCCCGAACGACAACATAACATATAAAAAAAATTTAAGAATATGTTGGTAATGTTTCTGAGCGATGGTAAAGTCTTATAGTTTTACAATTAACGAAAACCACGTCAAATGACAGATCGAAACGAGAGGAATTGTTACAAGGTGGACAAGATGGCTAGAAACCTTTACGAAGGAGAAAGGCGTGGTCATGCTACAAGTCGTCTTATAGATTCAATACACAATAGATTCTACCTGAACGCAAATATGTTGTTTCTGCATTTATTCAAACCACTTTGTCATTTATTTGAATAATGGAAATTACAAGGGTTTTTTTATTATTATATTAAGTGAAACATACTAAATAATTAATATACGCGCCCACACCAGCCGACATTTCGTGCTCGCAAAACTATATAAATGCATACACGGATTAGTTTGCAACCGAAACAAGCGTTATTATTACAATAAATAATTCATATAACCAGATGATATTCTATAAAAATAAATTTTACAAGCACGTATTAATAATTTAATATGGTTATCTAAAAAGAAAACTCAACACCATAGAAATTAATATCTACAATCTCAACATGACGACAGTCAGGTCACTCGATACCTTTTAATGTGAAACACGGGTCCAAGAACTCGTGCCCACTCTGACCAGCGCAGTCAAAACTACTACAGTAGCTACACCAGGCTGCACCAACCCCATAAGGCCAAGAGTGCGTAGTCAGGATAGAATGTAACTTGAACATTCTTGCCGAGAAAGATTATGAAACTCAAGAGACAATCCTACTCATTTATTACAAGAGGTAACTCTTTTAATAAATACGTAGGCGATCCAAAAAGGTGATTACCCCAAAGACACAGCCGTTGGGGGCACTGGCAATTGGTCGTTGCGTCGTAGCAGCTCGCACCACGACCTACGACGTGATGCACCGCCAACTGGCATGAAACTGGCTTGTAGGCTGAAGCTGAAGTGATTAGTGCCCCCAAAGTGTCTACAGTAGTGAGCAGCATTTTTACAAATACATTAAACATAGTCACCGCATTCACAGTTACAATCAAGGGTGTGCTTTAATTTGTAAACAGCAATCGAGAATGGCTATCCACACCCTTTTGCCCAGGTATTAACATCTATCCCTTCAGGAGTGACGTGCGCTCGATACGTCCCTTGTCGAAGGGAGATTATTGGGCACGCGGTGTCCCTCGAGCTATGAAAGTGCCGGGCGCCATCTCAGTGTTGAGCAATGAGATCGGGTAGTGGGTAATCACCCTAGGGGACTCGAGGTAACACACCCTCAGATAATAGGAAAATGCGAGCTGTATGGCCTCTGCACACGCCCGGATTAAAGAACGCACTATTGGTTATATGAAATATGATTATTTTATTGAACACTTAACCGAACAGAGATGTGGTGACCTCGTGGTCATACAATATAACACACTAATGTATTACGATTAATTAAGGCGCATGATGCTGCTCCCACCTCGGTGCGATGTAACATAAAAATACAAGTTATTTCGTGGATGATATGATGATACGATTACTGAGTGAGGTTGTAGCCTCAGGGGCTGGCACCGAGGTTCTTGTGAAGAGAGAGACTTACCACGTCCGCCCGTGTTGAAGTCGTGAAGCATACTAGACTGAGAACTGCGCCGGCTTCCGCTACCTGAGCGCAGCCGACGCCAAGCGGTGGAAAAATGAAACATAAATGTGACTTAAAATGCTGATGAGATGTAAGAAAATTATATACCTTAGATTAACATAATCAAACACAATTACCCTATACAACTTACATAATAAAACACAATTTGCCCTTGCACAAATACACAATAAATCAGGGTTATATTAATATTAAATATTTGCATCGCAGCAGCCACTGTATTGCCAACTTATTAATGTCACATGTCCCTGGCTGGCTGGGTATGTGATGACTGTCTTTAAACACGATAAATATGATATAAATAAATACTGAATAGATACACTGGACCAATAAATAATAATTATTAAATTATTAAGCTCTGAATAATTAAAGACACTGGTGCAATTTACACACATGGAACAAATACACTTGACAATTATGACACTGAATAAATACATATGAGCCTGAATAAACTATACTGATGCACTCCGATCAATTATGTCGCACTGATGTAATTATATTGGTGAACTCTGATTAATTACATATCACTGAATAAACGATATTTACGAACACTGATTGATTACATAACACTGAATACACTATCACTCTTGCCCACATGCCTGCTGGTGTGGTGCATCTGGAGTGGAGGCCACTACTGCGGCAGTCACAGTGGGCACAAAGGTACCAGTGAACGCCTGGTTCACGTCAGGAGACAGTCACCTGGTAAAACTGTAGCCAGTGAAATTCAGACACTTTTTACAAGAAAATGTAATAATCTATTAATGTGTACTTACAAAAGGTCAAATATATTTTCAAACAGGAAAATTGCCTATAAAGGCCCCCATTCCTTGTAAAATGTCATTTAGTGCAGTGACATGCCCCACCAACTTCACAAAGTCAATCTTAACAGACATTTGTTAATAAACAGGGGTGTAACCAATGTGTTCATCTAATTTATACAATTTTCACCATAGCAATCATATCACATTGTTATGAATCATTCGCCGTTTGACTTCGTTTCTCGTCACTCGTTACAGAAACCGAGGTCAGTCGGACCAGACCTGCGGCATTGGTCGCCTGCTCCGTGAGCCCCCTCAGTACCATTATTTAATGTGTAATCACATCACTGCAATATTAAATTAACTACCCAGAACATTTATTTTATTTCTTTTAAGGACCGACGGGAGAGCCACCCGCTCTCACACCAGAGAGCCTAACACTATCGTGTAACAACATAACACAACATTTATTTCATGCTAAGGTCTCTGGCAAGCCGTAAGTGTTGGGTCTATTTTCTTGCATTATTCACCTGTAAGCAACCACAGTAAATAAACCATTTTAAAAGTTAAATCTGTGTCGATTTATTGTACATTACTACACCCTTTGTAGCATTACCCACAATTTTATAGTATATTTAAGGCGTAGGAGACGGCCTACAGTCTCGTCATAAAGTATAAATAGTGCAACAGTAAGTACGTGACAACATCATCAACAAACTGACAGAGATATCCAGGGCCCCCTGGGCTATCAACCGAACGAACCTAATCATTAACTCTCCACTGGGTTATAGTGCCAGCCCTGGGTAACCTCGACCACATCAATATACTGCACATGACAGACAATATACAATGCACACAGTACATAAACGAGTATTATTACTACATGAATAACCGGACAGAAACGACCTATATTATAAATTAACATTCTATATAACACTATTATATATTAACATTCTATATAACATGCACATACTTATACTATAAAAATGTAAATATTAGATTACACAACCCTGAAGAAAATTACATTTATATAATACCAATGGCGAGAACCAGTTAAGCCATTAAAATTAATGAATCGTATTTTTATTATATGAAATACTCTACAGAATCAAACCAAACTATTTGAAACACACAAGCAAATAAAACAATAACATTAAGAGCCAAGGGATCAAAAACAAAGAAATAAATAAATGAAAGGGCACACACATAAGGGATAATTGCCTAGTCACAGTTACCCGTAACGAGTGTTACAACTATAGAATATATTCAACAGAATCGTAAATAATTACAGAATATAAGAGAGAATGTCCAACATGCAAAATTAAAGAGTTAAGATAGAACAATATTTACGCATAAATGGAAAGGCCGAAGAGTTTAAGCATCCTAGTTATATTATGGCAATGTTTTAACTGTGCTTAACAGTGAGCGTGAGAGGAGGTACGGATGAAGCCGTATCGAAATAACATGTTGTAAGAAAATAAATAAATGCACTGAAACCTGGTAGCCAATGTCTACTTTCACAATTTTTTTCACACATTTCTCAAACGAATGTGAGCTGCCGGGGGAATCGAACCCAGTTTGCCATGGTAGGAGGCGAATGGTCTAACCACTGTACCAAAGCAGGTTTAAAATATGTAGTCTTGCATTCGATCGTAGATGATGATCTCCATTTTAAAACATCGAGCAAAAAGAAAATTTATGTCTTCTTAATTTAATTTGTGTTTCAACTATTTTGACAGTCATATGCTCGTGAAATGGTAAACAAGATTTCGTAGTCGAGTTTCCATAACACTGCATAGAAATTGTTTAAATTGATGAAGGCCATGTTATAAAAAAATAAAACACCAAATATATGTATCGAAAAAACCTTATATTTTTTAAATATTCCATACATTAGAAATTTGAATTTCTCGAATGATTCCTACTTGTAGCTATTGTAGTCTCATCAGTACACAGTGTGGTTGGCGGAGGTATCGAAGCTAACTAATTGTATTTTCATGTAGGAGAAAGAACTTTTCCTTTGCAGGAACTGATGGGACTTTTTTTTTTTTTTTTTTTTTTTTCGAAGTTTGTCGCATTAATACTGTGCAGAACAGTTACGGCAGTTAAAATTGCACGAGGATGTTTTTCAAATTCTCACTTTTCTCATGTCTACGAGCGGTGTAGCCGAAATGTTGCTTCAGTATCTTGACGATCTCGTTAAGAATATGTATGTCTTTGACTCATTTTCGTCGTAGTCAATCGTAAGCCTTCATATACATTTACTTAAAAAAAAAAAACTTGGAATGAAAGCGCAATTTCTAAAAGATGTTTAACATTTAAATGATTAAAGGAGAAATACGCAGCTGGTGTCTATTACATCTGGTGTCTATTACATCTGGTGTCTATTACATCTCTATATATACGATTCAGTCTTGATACTCATATTTACAACATAAAAAATCCTGCTCTATAAAACCATAGGGAAAAGTATGTTTACCATCTTCACATACAATTCACAATTCGCTTGTCATCGTTGCAACACAAATTCATTTTATTTATGACCTTCCTGAAAAGAGAATGTTGGTGCTTTCCTAATGTGTTCATTTTAACATGCACTGTTTTAGTCCTTCCAATGCAGCTATGTAATCAGAAAATTAAATTTCGTTTTGTACCACACACTTCTGAATTCCCTTAGCTTTTTTAGTTTAATTGCCATAGTTTGGTATGGAGGCCCACAAATTCTGTCAGCGACAAGGACCTTTCTTACAGGTTGTTGGCATACGGGTACTGTAGGTATGATGTTGACTTGTTTGGAGTGTATGTTTCCAGTGAATATATGTTGTTTGCCACCGCATGTCGTTTGAGGCACTGTGCCATACCACCACGGATTCCTTCTTCAATAAACATATGCATCTCGTAATCAGTGAGTAGCTCCAGATTTACCTGTCATCCGAAGCATGGCTTCAAAAGCTAGCACTGGGGTGCTGACATAGTGAGCACAGTCGAACTTGTACGTAGAAATACACAAGTCCATGAAATGTTCAAAGACATCCACCAGGATGAGCATATCCTTCGTCAGGTATAATTCCGTACACTTTCCCAGATTCGCACAGTTGAACATTTTCCATACCATCTGGGCATGCGCGTAATCTTCGGCAGTGATGTCGGTGCCGGTCGTGGAATGCTTCTTTCGGGGGCAGCTGCGGCTCCTTCAACTTCTCGCAGCTGTCAACATCATCGTATGAAAACACACCATTGCATGTCAAGTGATAGTTTGTTAGGTCCAAAGAACTTCGTCGTATTGTTAAATGTTTATGGCAGCAGGTACTCCGTCAGGGATGCTAGACTGCGGGCCATGAACCTGAATGTATCGACAAACTGCACAGAAGATCTGTCTCCCAGTTGCTTCGAAAATGTGATAATTTTCTTGCTCGTGTTCAGAGTAATGAAGATCTCTTTCGTATCGTATCCCTGCTGCCTTGTAAACAAACGCTTTGCTCTTGTAAACGAACTGCTTCTCAACAGTGTATATTACACACATCTTCCTCTTCTTCCGTATCTTTCCTAGAATTAAGTAATTGTTTTAAGGTTGACGTGAACCGCACGTTCACGAGTCCTTTTGCCCACTGACTGCCGTAGTATGTCCACACCAGACGCACCACACCGACAGGCTTGTGGGCACGAGTGCATTAGTGTTTATTATTTATTCAGTTTATTTCGTCAGTGTGTAATTAATAAATAATTTGTTTTGTCATCGGAGACAATCTGCCCAGCCACAGCCAGAGACATGTGACATTCTACATCTGGCAATGCTGTGGCTAGTGCAATGAAAACATTTAGAATAAGTATTATCATTTTTATTATGTATTTGTGTAAGGGTAATTATGACTTCTTGTGTTAATTTAGTTCATATCATTTTCCATCCCATAATCATCTTTCAGTGTATATTGTGTTTCACCGTTTCACCGCATTGCATCAGCTGCGCCTAGGTAGCGGAAGCCGGCGCACATTTCCGGCCAGTATTCGCCAGGACTTTGACGAGCTTGGAAATACGTTCTCCCCACTCCGCAGAAGCCCTAGCAAGGACATCATCTGTCGAACAGTATCCAGTTGCATCCATAACATGATAAATCATTACCATCATCTCTTTCCTTACTTAACTTGCATAGCGCCGAGGGGAGAGCGACGTTATTATTTATCGGGAATCAAAAGTGCATTTCGAGCTTCACATGATAAGACCACGTGGTCGCTTGTAGTTCCGGGCCATTCCGGCCACGTGTCTTCTGTATAGTTGAGTGTACATAACGGGGTAATAAATACCTTAACAACCAGCACCACTGTTTTTATTGATAATCAAGTAAGGCGTGCGAGGTGGCCCACAACCTCGGCAACGTGTGTATGACGGAGTGTTTACCAGAGTCCCTGAGGCTGTCGGCCGAACGACCCTACATCTCATCAGCTCACCGCAGAGCTGTGGCGCCGGGCACACACATATTACTTCACAACTCTGGAAACACCGCAGATCAAGTTGGCTTTATCGTCGTAACCAAGTTTGGTCACGTCAAGGTAAAGGTGTAACAAATAGAGTATGTAATTTTTATTTTCGGTATTTGAAACAGAGCTGACGAACAAAATGCACAGGATCAAAAATCAGTGTTATGATTTTGAGATAAGTGATAAATGATTTTATTAAGGGAATTTTATGATTAAAATCATTTGAGTACATACCTTTTATTGTATTTAATGCCACATTGTTGCCCACCAGTACAGTTAGTGCATAGTGGTATGAACCTTGGCCTCGTAATAAGAGCAATGAGTGTGGCATCAAGAACATCTGCACATAACCAATATTGAAGTTTGTATTGTTGTGCAATTCTACAAGTTTCTCATTATTGTTTGGTTATGGGGAGGTGCTGCACTCTACCGTAATACTCTGTAAAGAGTCAGTAGTAGTTGAATATTTCTGTAGTGTAGTTCATTGTTCTTATAATATAAGTGTTTTCTCAAGCAGATATTCTTTATTTCCAAATTCATACCACAGCGAGGTATCTATGATTATAGATTATGGGCCAAGGTACGGAATTTGGAAAAGTGTTGTATAGTTAAGGCAGAGAAATCATTTTGTAGGCCGGAATTTCATGTGTGAAGCGGGACGTTCTCATAGCAAGCATGGCGGTGGTAAACAGCGTACCTCCAAGCCTAAAACAGTTCGACGGTACTGGTTTTTCTGACTGGGAGTTTAGATTGAAAATCAGTTTGGAAAGAAAACAATGTTTGGAAGACTTAAGTGAAAGGAATAGTGAAACTTCCGAAAATAATTTCAAGAAAATTGACTTGAAGGCACAGGACATTATCGTGAAAGCTGTTACAGACAGTGTGATGGGTGCCATTAAAACGAAAACATCAGGGAAGGATATGTTAACTGCCCCGAAAACTACATATACGAGACAAGTTTTGTCAGCAAGAGTGGATTTAAAACGAGATCTGGGGGAAATGCGATTCAAGAAAGGTAGTCTCGTCGATTTCTTGGAAAACTTTGTACGAAAAGTGCAAGAGATACGTTCAACAGGTGCTACCTACGATGACGAAGAAGTGTTATCATAGCTTCTTATCACTATGCCCAGGTCTTATCAGGCACTTACCACATCGATTGACATCCTATTTTTGCAAACATCTGAAGAAGTGACAATCGAGTTTCTTAAAAAATAAACTGATCCAAGAAGAATTGCGACCGTTCAGCGAAAAAGGGCAAATGGGAATGCAGGAAGGTGTAGCATTTTATATGTCAGGCTGCAGGTGACGAGGTAAATGGTCTAATTTTCAGCACTACAACAAACCAATTCTATCAAAAACCCTTGTAGACTATCCTTTCAAGTGTAATGCGTTCGGAAGCCGTGGGCACAAGAGAGTTGACTGCCCAAATTGAGGACCGACCCAGAATTGGGGGAAAATAATTATAACAGTCGTGGTCGTGATAACAGGTACAATAAGAAATGTTTTTGTGTTCATGATGACGACGATAGAGATGAAATAGCGTTCTTATCAACAGTGAAAGAAGAAGAAGAAGCTATGATAACATTAATGTAAACAAAGGCAGTAGGATTATGTTTTTGGGAGATTCTGCATGTACGTATCATTTGGTTGGGTCGGACGCTGCTCATTTACTTACGGATGTAGAAGATGTGAATGTTTTAATAAATGTTGCCCAGAAAGATCATAAATTAAAGTAAATAAAGCGTGGCACTTTGTTAATGTCATATCATACTGAACCCATCAAATTGAAAGACGCTTTATTGTGTGGTGACTTGCAGTACAATTTAATTTCTGTACCCGAGATAGAAAATGAAGGATATACTGTGACTTTCGAGTGTGGGACAGTATAAATAAGGAATAATGGTGTTACCTACATTCAAGGTAAGAAACTTGGAAATTTTTATACCATAAGATTTTACTAAATAATGAATCATTCTGCCAATCTGACTGTAACTAGTGACATACTTAATCGAAGAATGGGACATTCTTTAGTATACCCAACCAACACAATATGCGATGTATGTCTTAGAGGAAGTATGACTCGCTCCTCATTCAACACAATACCAGACTACAAGAAAGCAACGCGATTTTCGGAAATTGTGAGTAGTGATGTTGCCGGACCAATCACACCGATAAGTCATGAAGAATGCAGGTATTATGTGCATTTATTGATCACTATTCTATTTTCATGTGTGTATACATGCTGAAAAATAAAGGCGACGTTTTAAACAAAATTTGTTGAATATGAAGCCACATTGACACCAAAATTCAGCTGCAAATTTTCCCGATTTAGACCAGACAACGGAGGTGAGTTTAATTCCTCTGAGTTAATAGATTTTTGTAAAAATAAAGCAATTTAGCTCAAGCCAAATATAACCAGGAATCCTGAGCAGTCCGGAATTTGTGAAAGAATGAACAGAACATTATTGAATATTGCAAGATGTTTGATTTTTGACTCAAACCTTGACAAAAAAATGTGGAGTGAAGCTATCCGAATGGCTGTGTACATTATTTATGGTTTGCCTATGCCTGCATTGTCCAACAAGCAGAGTTATGGTACGGGCCTCCAGTTGAGCTGGGAAAAAATGTGATTTTTTGGTTCTATCGTATATGCACACATACCAAATGAGGATGACGTGAACCGCGCGTTCAAGAGCTCCTTTGTGCCCCCTCTGACTGCCGCAGTCGTGTCCACTACACCAGGCACACCACACCGACGGGCTTGTGGGCACGAGTGAGTGTGTTCATAATAGCATCACGGTATTTATTCAGTGTTATTAATTGTATCAGTGTATATAATTAATATCATAATTGTCATCATGAAAGAGAGTCGACGCAGCCACAGCCAAGGACATTTGACATCATACACTTGGCAATACTGTGGCTGGTACAATGGAAACTTTTAGGATCAATATAATCATTTTTATTGTGTATTTGTATAAGGAAAAATTATGTTGTCTTAGGTTAATTTAATACATGTCACTTCCATCTCATAATCATTTATTTAGTGTATATTGTACTTCATCGTTTCGCCGCTTGGCGTCGGCTGCGCTCAGGTAGCGGAAGCCGGCCCAAGCTTCCGCCCAGTTCTCTTCAGCACTTGAACGCATCAAGACATGTAAGTCTCTCGCTCTGCAAAGGCCCCCGGTGCCGACATCTTAAGCTGAACTCATATTCACTGCAATAGACTTCACTTCATGAACCGGATCATTTATTTTATTTGTTATAGTGCCGAGGGGAGAGCATTGTTACCCTCATCAGAGAGTTTTAATACAATCGTTTTTCACATTATAAAGCCACGTGTTCGCTGTTCAGGGCCGTTAAGGGCACGTTTTGAACTAAAGCTGTGTGTGTTCATCAAGGAGTCGCAAGGAATAAATAACTCAACAAGCATCGTAAGTGTTTCATTTGTAATTTAATTAAGGCATACGAGGTGGCTACAGCCTCAACATCATATGTGACGGAGTGTTAACCAGAGTCCCCTAGGCTGACGACCGAAACGAACCTTGTTTCATCAGCTCACCGCAGAGCTGTGGCTCTGGGCACATATTTCCTACATCATCAGCTCTGGTAACACCACGCATCAAGTTGGCTTTCCCAACTAGGGACGAGTATTTCTCCGAGCCATTGCTTGACCATGTCAAGGATCGTACCGGAAAATTAAGTGAACGCAGTAAGCCTCTCGTTATGATAGGGTATGTTACCAATGGTTATCATTTATGGGACACTGAGCTTGGAAAAGTGGTAACTGCTCACTCAGTCACATTCAATGAAACTTCAAAACGTATACAGGAGGAGGTAGTTGGTGCTCCAAGCGATGATGAAGATGAAGAAACCAAATCGTCCAACGGGGACGGGAATCACACGAGAACCTCACCAGTGACTGTACCAACATCGGAACAAAGAAGATCAAAGAGGTAACCTTGATTGCCTTCGAAGTTTGAATACTTTGACATGACCATGATGGTTGCCTTATCATTAGGATCCTTACCTATGGAGAATCCTACAACATTTGAGGAAGCAGTTGAAGCCACCGAAGGATGGGAAGAGATGATTACCGAAGAACTAACTAGAAAACCAAGCAAGGAACAAGACTTGGGAACTTGTACCATGTCCACCTAATGTGAATGTTATAGACTCCAAGTGGGTGTTTACACAGAAGACAGTTGATGGTATAGATGTAAAAAAAGCAAGGTTAGTTGCGTGTGGGTTTCAACAAGAAACTTCAGTTGATGAGGATGTGTATGCTCCTGTAGTATGTATGGTAACACTAAGAATTCTTCTGCTTTTTCAGTTGAATTTGATTTACAAATCCATGTAATGGATGTTAAGTCGGCATTTTTAAATGGTAATCTTGAGGAGAATGTGTATATGAAACCTCCAAAAGGTTTAGAAAATGTACGTAATAATTTAGTTTGTTTGTTGCATAAATGTTTGTATGGTTTGAGAGTGTATCCTAGATTATGGAACAAATGTTTAGATATAACTTTAATTGAGATAGGATTTATCAGAAGTAAAGTAGACCCATGTTTATTCATTAAAGATTCAATGTTTTTTACGTATTTGGGTTGATGACCTAATTTTAATATCAAAATGTAATAAAGAAATTGCTATAATAAAGAATTCTTTGCAAGACAAATTTCGAAATGAAAGATATAGGAAATAAGGATAAATTCAAATTTCTTGGAATAGATATTGAAAAATCTGATGATATTTTTATTTCTCAACAAATGTTAATTGAAAAAGTTTTGATATCATTCAATATGACAGAATGCAAGCGTAGTAATATTCCAATTCAGGCTGGGTTGCAACTACCAATAGATAATGCAAATTTAATAACTTATCGTTAATCAATAGGGTGTCTCATGTACACTATGTTTGGCACATGACCTGACTTGTGTTATTCTGTGGCATATTTCAGCCAATTTCAACACAATTATACTGATGCATATTTAAAGGTACTAAAGAGAGTTCTAAGGTACTAGAGTAGAACTAAAACTTTGAAATTAAAATTTACCAATTGTTCAACTAATTCAACATTAGAACTAACCTCATTTGCTGATGCAGATTATGCATCTGATATTAACGATCGTAAAAGCATTTTTGGATATATTGTAAAGTTGAATGATTGTGTTGTAGGATGGAAACCCAAGAAACAATTGGTTGTCTCTCTGTCATCACCTGCGTCAGAGTATGTAGAAATGACAGTCTGTTTGACCGAATGTTTCTTTCTTAAGAAACTAATTGAGGGAATGTATAGTCAGGAGGTAGGCCCAATTTTATTGTTTGGAGACAATCAGTCAGCTATTAAAATGGCCAACACTGCCGAGACCAAAAAGTCAAAACATGTGAGTGGCTGAAGGAATTGTTAAGATTAAGTACGTTGCTTCAAGTTAACAGGTCGCAGATTTGATGACCAAGGGCTTACCATTTCAAAAATTTAAATATTTTTGCCAGAACCTTGGTCTTATCTAAAGTTTTAATTAGTATTTCTGCTATTTTTGTTTGTATTTTTCTTATTCTGTAGACCTACTTAAGTTCTTATTGTTATTTTAAGTAATGCTTTTTACATATTATGTTCTCAATAAGTATATGCAGTCATCACCGTTTTTCATAATTGCCGAAGCTCAGAGTGGGGATAGTCCAGGCCCCGTGAGGGGCCCTTTACCCCCCAAACGGGGTTTCATATTACATACAGCGAGATTAGCCCCCTCCCAACTCCCTGCATCATCCCAATCTGTAGTTACGGAGGTTGCCCTCCGCAGCTAACATTTATGGGCCAACTGAGTTTCCCCAACAAGCCATGGTGTCCCATAATATCCCCTTCCCCGCCTCCTGCCGTCACAGGACAAGAAGAGGGAGGCAGCAGTGCCTAGGTAATGAATATACTTTGCATAGTTGTTAATTAAAAACGGGAATTTAGAATATTGCAGGTGTATATATAAAAAAAAAGAGTTTGAAGCCAAAATTTGTTATAAAAATTTATTAGATTGTAAGGACATAACCCAAGAACAATTTTGTAGTTGGAAATAAGCTATTTCATAATCGGTGATTTAGTTGTACATAAACTGGAATTTTGTATGTTTCAGCTTTTAAAGTACCAAAACGAATTTTAAATGTTTGAGTTTGTTATAAAATATCGTAGATCGTAAAGGCGTGATCCTAGAAAAAAAACGTTTTGATTATGAAAAATAAGTTTTCATTATTGGTGATTTTATTTTAATTAACTGATATTTAATTAATGATTTCACGAGAGTGATTTTGGTTGCTGTTTTAATTTGAAATATTGTTAAAAGTTTGCTAGTGTGTTACTGTGTATGTTGAGAGGTCAATGATTAAATTACGCATTATTTCCTTTTGATTGTGTGTTACTCTGGCGAGCGAGTGAAAGTTGATTTGGAAACTGGATTTGAATGAATTTAAGTGGCGAACAAATGCTGAGGGCTTGTAAAAAAAGTTTTAAAAAAGTAAATTAAGGTTTTCATTCCATAACCCTTGAAAAAAGTAATTAGTTTTGATTAAAAAAGCTTGAAAAACGAGCTGAGAGTTGTAACTTAAGTTTCACGTGGTTGGAGGCCTCTTATAGGCCTTTTTAGTTCAAGGTGGAGGGGGGGACCCTTCCTTCGCCACTCGAGAGGTGGCAGCACTGTCGGCTTTTTACGTGAAGCGCATTTAAAAGTTGAGTATTTGTATTGGGAAAATTAAAAACCTTTAATTCGGGTTGTAATTATTCTAAAATAACTTATTTTAATACATTTGTTTTATTAGGGAAGAATGTTTTGGTAAGGTTTTTTCTCAGTTTATTNATTCTAAAATAACTTATTTTAATACATTTGTTTTATTAGGGAAGAATGTTTTGGTAAGGTTTTTTCTCAGTTTATTGGTTTAAAAAGATTTTTAAATTTTGGTTAAATTTTGGCGTTTGCTTCACTTGACAGCATATGTATTATTGTTTCTGTTTCCAGGTGTTCGCCGTACAACTTTATAAGGGAAGGATAAAGTNATTCTAAAATAACTTATTTTAATACATTTGTTTTATTAGGGAAGAATGTTTTGGTAAGGTTTTTTCTCAGTTTATCGGTTTAAAAAGATTTTTAAATTTTGGTTAAATTTTGGCGTTTGTTTCACTTGACAGCATATGTATTATTGTTTCTGTTTCCAGGTGTTCGCCGTACAACTTTATAAGGGAAGGATAAAGTTATTTACGTTCTGAGAAAGAGCTGAGGGCTTCTAGAAGTAAAAAGGTTTTTTTATCTATTGGCTTTGTCTTGGAGCGCCTCTCCAAGCCCAGCAGGCACACTCTGGGGTTGTGGAAGTTCGGTTGCGGAATTGGCGGATCTTTGTGTATGGTTCCTGCTCAACTGTGGGTAAATTGGGGATCATAGCTTGCTGTTGATGAAATCCTAACGACGCCTGCGCGTACGAGAGGCTGCGTGGTAGGCTTTTCGCATATTATTTTTTTCTGGCAGTTAGCCAGGATCCTAGCTGGTGCTGAGACTGGCCTATAGTTGGTTCATGACTGGAAGAGACTTTATTGAAGCCCTGCTAAAGATCTACTTTCAAGCCCATTTTGTATCCTTTTGCCAAAGGGTAAACAAACATTGCCATGTGGCAGTCACATGGCAATGTTTACATTCCACTCAGTGTGTGTGTGTGTGTACATGTGTTCGTACATGCATTTACCCATCATAAAAGTAATGTATATATTAGTAATGGATATTCCACAAGCGTAAAGTTTTTAATCTTGAGAATTTCACACAAAAGAATATGTGATGCAAGCGAAAAACATTTCATTACATAAACCCAAAATGTGAGTATTAAAAATTAGATGTTTCGTGTGCGTGTGTGTGTCTCTCTCTCTCTCTGTGTGTGTGTGTGTAGGTTTGATTTAGACTGGGGGATTGGGTGGGGGAGAAAAACTTTCACTTTGATTACATATTATAGACACAATACTTTGCAATGAAATGTGTCAACATTCAAGGAGTCCATCCAACATTATTAACATGGCAACGCCAATCTCTCATAAGCCCCCGGATGGCCGTGCTGTAGAGAATTTGTGCGATTCTTGTTTAACCTAATATTTCATTTATCGGTTTTTTTATACTAATATCAGCTCTTTATTATTTGATTTTTCATAACGTATGACTTTAATTTGTGCTAACCTTCTCGTACAGATTCCTTTTGCTTTTGAAATCTGTA
This sequence comes from Clitarchus hookeri, assembly GCA_002778355.1. Taxonomy (NCBI): domain Eukaryota; kingdom Metazoa; phylum Arthropoda; class Insecta; order Phasmatodea; family Phasmatidae; genus Clitarchus; species Clitarchus hookeri. The sequence continues at coordinate 16,756 of NQII01001048.1, forward strand.
TAAGAGATTACTCATAGTGCGTTCTAACGTGTTTAATATTTTTCAAATTTATTTCAGGTTTGCTTAAAATTTTATTTACTGTATTTTACGTTGTATGTTGCGGTAGTTTTTGTGTGCAGTCATGAGTTCTAGCAAGGTGAATAAAAGAGAAGTCACCAACGCCAACAGGACATCATTAACCTCACCGAATCGTTGTATTCACTAATTTGCTGAGGGGAAATGAAACCCTTCAACGTCGCGGAAAGAGTGGCAGAAATGTTGAAACTCTCCAGATCTACACAGCTAAGGTATGTTAAAATATCTGTAGTATTAACCATTGCGTTTGCAAGGTGTGTGTGTTAAGATCAATTACGTTGGCCCACAAAATGTGTTTACAAGAACATAAAGAAAATTTGTTAATAACTTGATAACGTCGTCGAACGTTGTCTACGTGTATTTTTAACGTTTTATTTTGGTAATTATTAAGTTTATAGGGTTTCCTGTAAAAATAAAAATAATTCATTGAAAATCTTATATTTCCACTCTGCTAATGATGCAGAACACGAATATACGAGGGGCATTAACGTCCGACTAATTTCGTAATATGTGCCCACCTAACCTAACAGAACCTAACCCCACGATGAGTGAATCACTATTTTACATTTTTTAACTAACCTAGGATTGTAGGGTTATATAGTAACCAATACCTGCCACCTATTAAACTAACCTAAACTAACACACGGCAGAGCATATCACATTGTCACACATCATTTGTAAACAAACCCTTGTATGTTTTTGGTATCAGTAACTGTAGTTGACCCAGTAACTGAATTATGGTCCTTTTTAAATTATGCAAATTAGGTTGGCTATGTAGCACTGAAAGTGAAAAATATGACACTGATAATTTACAATAACTAAAAGACAATGGCTGTAGAACAGTGGTGTTGGGGAAATGCATTAATACACAATTGTTTTCTTAAAAGATTATGACTGCGATTTCATCGATTACGATGTCCTCTCATGTTTAGTGAAGTGATACAGATATGTTTAATAGTAGGGGAAGTTCCAGTTATATCGACTGTAATCTATTTAGTGACGTATAACAATGGCAATTAATGCCGCAATGCAACTTCTAAATACAAAACAAGCTCCTTCTTCAGAATCTTAAAATGCACCATCTCTCCATAACATATATAAAATTAATTGACTATAACAAACTCACTATAGAGGCAATTTTCCTTACCATTGTCAGTTGTCTTTATAATAAATTTCCACTGTATATATTGGGTTGTTTATGAAGAATCCCTCGCAGGGGTACACAAATTCCAACACAAAGTAGTTTTTATTTTTAATTACACATTGTAATACCACCTTTTGGTTAGGTGATTCATACACTCGTCTTTGAGTCTATATAACCCTACAATCTTAGGTTAGTGTAAAACCCAACAATCCTAGGTTAGTTTAAAAATGTTCACCCATCGTGGGGATAGGTTCTGTTAGGTTAGGTGGGCACATATTACGAAATTAGTCGGACGTTAATGCCCCTAGTATATTTGTGTTCTGCATCATTAGTGGAGTGGAAATATACAATTTTCCGTTAAATTATTGTTATTTTTTTACAGAAAAGCCCCCTAAACTTAATAATTACCAAAATAAAACGTTAAAAAGACACGTAGACAACGTTCGACGATATTATCAAGTTATTAACTAATTTTCTTTATGTTCTTGTAAACACATTTCGTAGGCCAACATAATTGACCTTAGCACACACAACTTGCAAACGCAATGGTTAATACTACATATATTTTAACATACCTTAGAACTGTGGATCTGAAGCGTTTCAACATTTCTGCCGCTCTTTCCGCGACGTTGCAGGGTTTCATTTCCCCTCGCCTAATTAGGGAATACAACGATTCGGTGAGGTTAATGATGTCCTGTTGGCGTTGGTGACTTATCTTTTATTCACCTTGCTAGAACTCATGACTGCACACAAAAACTACCGCAACATATAACGTAAAATACAATAAATAAAATTTTAAGCAAACCTGAAATAAATTTAAAAAATATTAAACACGTGAGAATGCACTACGAGTAATATCTTATACAGGTATCAGAAACGAAAGAAATCGGCACAAGAAATAATAAAGAGAGGATATTAGTAAAAAAAAAACCAGTAAATGAATTATTATTGGTTAAACAAGATAATCGCACCAATTCTCTGGCACGTGTGTCGACCACATCTCACCAACCACACACGGAACGAAGGTTTGTAAACAAATGGCCGCTCTACTTTCACCTTGAGCGTGATTTTGCGAGCATGCAAGAAACATTGAAATCAAAGTACGTTAGCATCACGTCATTAATAATTAGCATAATAAGATACAAGTCTTTTTGAAACCCATTTGTAAGCGATAAATTAACAATTACGTTAAAACTTTAGAACTATTTCCTCTCTTTGTGCTGGCAACCTAACGGCATAACTGTATCCGTGCTCGCCGCTGTTTGTAATGTTATATGCATGTAGCTAACGGCTAGGGTGTTTTTTCAAAGGTTGATTTTCAAAAGTTTCTTCCAGTCGTGAACCGACTATAGATACTTGGTTTTGTTTAGCCTTGAAGTTCGCGGCTCGTGTTTGGCGTATTTTAATTTATCAATTCTATGTATGTGGGACACAGCTCTGAAAAAGCCCGGTGATTGCCTTTGCAATTTACACAGATTGGGTCTTTTAAGGCATTGGGACACACTTCAATGATGTGTTGCCCGGAGCAACATGGACATCTGGAAGTCAAGTGACTGTATGTTTTTAAGTGGCCAAATAATGACCAATAGTTTTTACATCGGGGCACATCTTGCGGCCGTTTCCTGTAGACACGCGGGTGTAATACGGTCATATTGAGTCTTGTTATTGATACAAGGGGTAGCATATTTTGATCTTGCGCGGCCGTTACGCAGAAGAAACATTGCAGCTGCAACTTTCGTGCCTTATCCGGGTTGGTGGGGTCATTTATTGGTTTTTTAACTGGTCAATTTTAAGAATGACGTAGCCACAGTCTTCAAGATCGGTCATAATATCTTCTACTAGGGTGAAAGGCGATAAATCGAACACCACTTTTTGAGGTTATTCTGAGGGAACGCTGAAGGTGTACAATTTTAGTGAGAGGTGATGCAGTTCTTTGACTGCTTCCTTGAAGAGGACAAGATCTGTTGTTAAAATGTGGGTTTTCAAGCCGTCATGGGTGATGATTAGGGTGAAGCCGGGTTTTGATATTTTTCCTAATGCTTTTACCAAATTGGAGTGGTGTTTGGTGCCAGGTATTACAATACGATAAACGTGTTGTTTTCACTGCTGGGTATCTGCCATGTGAACGCGACTTTTTTCATGCACTGGGTGTAAACTTCGTGGTGATATGATCTTATATTATTCATGGATACATGCACGACTTGCTACTGCTTCAAGACTCCTTTGTAATCTTCAGATGTAAGTTTATTTTTCAGACTTATCTTCTGGTTTCCTTTTGCCTTCTTGGTTACTTTGCCGCCACATATATGACTATACATTTTGTCACACAGCCTCAAGAACTCACTCATCACTCGGGGAAACAATGGACAAATTCCTACAAAATTCGGCAAACATGTAGTACTGCAACAGTTGATGTAAATAGGTATGTTTTTAAGCAGATTAGACACTTTTTTCAAAATGGCAGGCATATGATTTTAGTTTAGTTTGCTATGTTGCCGAAACCATGTAATCAATAGCTTAGTATGCGGGCAGTATATATTACAACCATCAACTGTGTGCATACAAAATTTCTTTTTTGCCACCTTATAGGATATCATCATATGACAAATTAAAATTTTTGTGGTATATCTCTGGAAAAATAACGAACAGATTCCCACAAAATTTGGCAAACAAGTAGCACTACAGCAGGCCATGTAATTTTATGTTTTTTGGTGGGTCAGACACTTATTTTCAAATTAATGGTCCTGTATAGATTTCAGTTTAGTAAACCCTATCATTCAAAACATTGGACTGATTACATTCGAAGTTGATGTTCCAATTCCTATCTCCGTAATGCAGTTGATAACATGCCAGCTTATGATACAAGGTTTTCTGGGCTGAGTCCTCGGCAAGACACGTATATTTGTAATTGTATTGCTAAAGTTTCATATGTGTGTGGCTTTATCTCTAATTATATATCTATCAAATATATGTCAAGACTTACCTACAATCTGAGCTTTTAAGTACTTCATTCATCAAAAATTATTTTCACCCATGTTGAGGTATTAGTTATACCAGTAACTTTTCGTTACCTCATTTTCATTGGTAAAATCTGCATTTGATCCTTAGAAAAAGTTTTTACATGGCTCTTGAAATCCAAATATTTGTGGTTCCAATTTACATACTGTCTTATTAGCCTATTTTCCACAGGAAATAAGGCATTTATGAGATAACAGTTCTGTCTATGCATCTGTGTATGTGCGCACATGTGTGTGTATGCCCCCTCCTCAAAACTTTTGAATGTGACAACCAAATTTCACTAAACTAAGTTTGCATATAGTACTTAGTAAGATCATCCAACTTTTGTAGTTATCAACCAAACTGGGTGCTTACTTTCTAAATGGAGGTCATTAAGAAATTTAGGGTGCTATGTAATATCTTGGGGACCATTAAACCATTTTAAACCAAACTCTGTATGTTAACAGCAAATAATGTAGGCATTGAATTTAAAAATTAATATAGTAAATAGACAGCATTAAATTAAACAAATACAGCTTTCACTTTATATCTCGCATATTACTAAACTTATTCTTGCCAAATATTGGCACCTAAATAATACTATGGTATGTAAACATAAGTGATTTAAATTGATAATGCACCTATTTTAGAAATAGCACAAAATACAAATACTTCAGGTTTATTTCCTATATCTACCATACAGTTTAGCCAATGTCAACTAAATTTTGTAAGCTGAAAGCATTTGTTACAAACCTCACATAAGCCAACAAATAGCTCCATTTATCCATCATTTTGTAAGATAGCATTACAAGAATTAATGAGGTTTCAATGTTGTATCTCGGAAAACAATCAGTCGAGATTCCCGCCAAATTTGGCAAAGAAGCTGTACTACGGTATGACATATTAATTAATATATGTGGGTCAAACACTTATGTTCTGAATAGTGGCTATAGAAATATTTTAGCTTTGTGTGCTATATCTATGAAACTAATTGTAAATTAACTTTGTGTACTGGCAGTGTCTAAGTAAACATCAAATGAGCCAACACACTACAAAAAAACTCTTTTCCCCGCCATTTTAGAAGTTAGCACCACATACAAAATTGACAAATCATATAATTGAAACCAAATTCGTGCGACAAGGAATACGTAGTCCAATTATATTTATATGGCTTAAGGGTTTGGTCATATGTTTTCAACATAACAGTCTCGTAAATATTTTTTCTTAGTATGCCACATATCCCAACAATTTCATCTGAACTTTATATGCTAAATGAATACCATCACATGAGAAAAATAGAGGTTTTATGCCATATCTTGGGGACAAATCTACCAATTTTCACTCAATTTTACATGCAAGTAGTGTTATGGTAGGCCATGTAAACCTACATTTTTAGGTGGGGAAATCTTTTTTTTAAATGGCATTAATAGTTCAGATTAGCATGTTATATATAACTGTATACAAGGTGAGTCTGGAAGAAAGCTGAATATTTTGGGGGACGACAGTATAGGTTACCACAACAAGAAAAGTGTATTTGAACAAGGTTTTTATTTTCAGTGGGGTTTCTGATATACTGCTCTTTGCATTTAGATAATTATACATGTTTTATGTTCACAGCAAATGCTTAAAAACTGAACCGTAAACCTCAAAAGACATTTTACAGCTCGTCTCCTGAGGTTGCACGTCGCTTACCGAAGTGCGACTTGTTCTTGTTTCAGACGAATATCAGCATCAACTACGCAAGCAAACAATTCTTCTTTAGTTGCTGGCTTTTGTTGTGTAGACTTCCCTCCATACACAATAATCAATGGGTGTCAAGTCCGAAGACTTTGGCGGCCAATAAACGGGACCACCTGTGTCAACCCGGATCCCAGGGAAACATTTGTTAGGATACTGAGTCACTACACGAGCACAATGTAGCGGCATTGCATCAAGCTGGTGGTACATTGTTTGCAGTGTCGCCAATGGAATGTCTTCCAAAAGTCCTAGTAATTCATTTTTCAACAGTTGTAGGTAATGCGCGCCTCTGAGAACACAGTCGAGGATTACAGGACCAATAAGGTTATTGCCAACAATACTGCACCACACATTAACTGAGAAAAGCTGTTGGAAAATGAGCTTCTACACTTGCATGCTGATTTTCATCATCCCAGACATTGATTGTTGTGAATGTTGTTAATTCCATTATGGGTGAAGGTGTGATCAGTATGTTTGGTATTACTTCAAAACGATCCAGTCTCCATTGAAAAAATGTGATTCGCTGAGTAGCATCTTGCATGTGCAAATGCTGGACATGCTGGAAGCGATAGGGGTGTAATTCGAAGCTATGTATAGAGAAGCATGCATCAGGAAAGGCATGTGTGAAGGGGAAGGAATGGGGGCATGAGTACAGGATCGTGCATGCTACAGTAAAATAGCAGTAATCTAAGAAAGCAGAATTCACATGAAGGCAAACGATACGCAACCACAGGAGAAGAGCTGTAAAATGCCTTGATGTTCATGGTTCACGTTTTGAGAATTTGATGTGAATGTAACACATGTATCATTCACGAATTACTAAGGGCTTTATCTCAGAAACCACTGAAAATTAAAACAATGTTCACATATACTTTTTTTTTTATGGTGACCTATACTGTCATCTCCAAAAATATTTATCCTTCTTCCTGTCTCACACATCATGTTAAATAAAATAATTCATCAAAATTCAACCAAATTTTGTATGCTAACAATATTCATTTGAAGCATTAATTATGTGCACAGAGATTCTCTTTTGCAAGCCTTTTTGTACAATAGTGGCATGTGAGAAAATTGAATATTTTTCCATATATATATGGAACCATTCAACTAATTTCCACTAAATTTTGCACACCAACAGTGCTACAGAAGGTCACATAAACATAATCACCAATGTTCAAAATCGCAGCTATATAAATTATTTAGATACATTTGTCATGTCTATTAAACAATTTGACTGAATTCAATCAAAATTTGTATGCTGAAAGTATTTATTAGAAGCATCTGTATCCAGAACTTCTTTTATATACAATTTTTAATGACAGCACCAAATAAAAAAAAAAGATTTTTTGTGCCATATCATGAGAATCAACCAACCAATTTACATCAAATTCTTTACACAAGTAGCACTACAGTAGGCCATGTAAAATTTTGTGTTTTAAGTGGCTTATACTTATTTTAAAAATGACATGTGAATATTTTAGTTTAGTAAACCCTATTGTCATTCAGTTTATTAGACTTAGTATATCAAAAGTTGATGCTCTGAATCCTGCCTGCGTAATGCAGTTGGTTGTATGCTAGCTTATGGTACAATGTTTACTAGGTTTGAGTCGTGGGTTACAGCATGTGCTTATTTGTAATCGTCTCGTGCTGGTTCAACATGAAATAACATTGCTGTCAACGAGACACCAAGGCCAATTTAGAATCTAAGTTATAAAGAACTTGATAAAAAAATTATTTGCACCCATGTAGAGGAAAGTAGGCTCATTATACCAGTAACTTCTTGTTTTTTAAAACAGTTCAGTTTGTCATGACAAATATCCTAACACATTTAGTAAAGCAACATTTACAAACCAGGACGTAATTTCCAATAAAGCCTTAATGATATTGTATACCCGCACCACTCACTCTTAATATTTTTGTGGTCAAATACATAATTTAATGGTTCTGACTACTCGCTGCAGTCTCCCTCTTCTCAGAGACCAAGCTAAGCCCTGCAATGCTGATTATTTTTACATAAAATACACTCTACTTGATTATTTCCTGACAAACGTGCATGTGTGCAACCACTTTTACGGTCCATGGTTGTATTGGTCCTGTTACATGACCGCCAGAGGGGCATACCCAAGTTCGTGAGGAATGTAGATCTTCATTAAAACGAAAGAACTAAGTTTGATTTTAATTTATTTACACAGCTATTATTTACACCATTAATCTATCTTTCTCCACTGTTACTCTTTTAATTTATCAGTGAGTGCAGTATTCAATGTGTATCTCAAACCTTATTAAAGTTCTTCTCAATGTCTCTTTTTGGTTATAGTCAATTAACTCACTCTCATCATTATAAACAGATTCAGTCTGCCTGTTGCCATCATTTGTAATGTCTTACACTCACGTATCCAGTCCAATAGTCCAACCTGCCAGTCTCACCCTTCACTGCACCAATGCTCGCAGTAGCAGATTTTTTCCTGTAGGTAACTTCTCTCGCCACACATTTCTCTTATCCCTTGTCGTCTATCTCTCAGGGTCTCAAAATCCCCATTACTCCAGACAATTATCAACAACAACCAGCTTGGAGGCCCTACGCACATTTATAGTCACTGGCCTTGATCTGGCCACACCCCGAGTCACACTGAGAAAAACTCTGTCCTTAATCCAGAAAATTCTTCAGACAAATGCAGGAATTTAATCTGTTGAAGGTCAGGAGCGTGCAATCTGCAAGAGGTTTGTCATGGTGGCATGCAGAAGAATGCTTGGCGGCATGCCTTTAAACTTGAAACACTTTTAGGATTATCGCTCACCTGTAATTTAAACTTTACTTAATGGCTTGCCGCCTGCTAACATATCACTTCTCTGTCCTATTCCACCAAGGTGTACACAGCAGCGAGCATGTTACAATGCCCCCTTCTATCGTTTGTTTGTCGCGAACATGCTCTGCAATATCAGGACCTTCGTATGCCAGTTGGTCGATGTGGACAACCTTAGGCTTGAAGACAAAACCGAAAGACTGCATCATTGATCTTCTTCAGAATTCTGTAGAGGCCTTCTTTACTATTCTGCAGCTTCGGGCAGTACCCTTTATCACCTCTGTGGGTTGTACAGCTACAGTAGTTGTCCTCCTTGAAATACCTCGTCTGACATTATCCTATCATACCTTATCTTCATCCTGTCACTATATATTCTGAGGTGCTGTCGAGAAAAATCATGAATGCAAACTAGTCTTTTATGTAATACACTGGTATAATCAGGCTCAGAAACTTCCTATTCCGTCGGTCGGCCAAACAGCAGGTCACTAGGAAGGCATAACTGTCTTCCAAACAGCATCCAAAATGGTGTTACCCTTGTGGATTCATGAACTGCTGAGTGGTAAGCAAGGATAAACATTGGCATCTTTGATTTGCAATCCTTTGATTGTCTGCTACAAAGATCGACAGGTACTACTCACGAGTGCGGTTAAGTCTCTAGGATATTCCATCCGATTGAAGGTGTAAGGCTGTAGACCTAGTCTTTTTCATTCCCAGAATATTTGTTACATCCTACATCACTGCAGCTTCAAAGATTCTTCCCTGATAAGAACAGAGTTCTAGTAGTACCCCAGACCTCGAAAAGACAGGTTCTATAAGTGCATCGCCCACATCTCATGCTTCTTGGTTTGGGAGGGGAGTAACCCCATGTCACTTAGTAAAAGTAATCTACGGCCACCAATATATAAGGATTACCTTGATCTGTGTAAGGCAAGTGGCCCAGGACATCCACAGCTACCCTCTCGAATGGGTCTCCAAGACCCATGTCGCTCTGGCAGAGATTGTAGTACGCTTAGTGCAGAATTACCCCTAATTTTGCAGACTGACACAAGCGGAACCGGAATGGGTGCTGTCCTATACCAGGAGCAGTCACAGAACCAACGACGGATTATAGCATACGCTAGTACTATGCTAAACGAGACCGAACGCCGCTACCATAGCAATGAGCAGGAGTGCCTGGCGGTTATTTGGGCAGTCAGCACATACCGTTATTACACACGGACACATTCTACAATACTCAGACCTGCCCGAGCCACATTTATTACAGCAATGCATGTCCCACAGCTCTCTGAGCACAATAAATTTTTTATTACATCATCCTCTCAACCCCTTCAGGGTTGCCGGGAGCGAATTGTGATAATCTGGGCAGCAGATTTTTTCTCCAACGCCATGCTGGTTTTCCCTATTGTATCCCCAAATTGCAAAACTGGTGTGCATTTGTGGTCGAGATCCCAGCGTACAGACGCACCCAGCCGACTGCTTCACCCCCACCCCTCATGGGGAGGGAGTGATAGCAACTGGCATATATGTACATTTACTACGAACAACATGTGGCCAGAAGGCCGGCACGCACTACTTCCTCCCGTAAAATCACCTCAAACCTATCCAGAGGTCTCAGAAATAAGGTTGGATACCATAGTATGTCAACGCAAAGGGGCAGCATACAAAAAAATTTTTTTGATTGCTTTGGCTATTCTGCTCTACTTAACGCCCGTCCGAAGTCTGCTAAATTTCGCCGCAAGATTCTCGCTTGTACCTCATGGTTTGGCCACCTTCGCCCAGCAGTGGCCCACATTATGTTGCTGAGCTAACGCAGTTTTGCCAGTTTAGCTACTGAGCGATGGGGCAGTAAAACAGTAAGGCGTGTTAAACGCTAACTTTGTGGTTGGGTTTTAACTTTTTTTTTTTTTTTTTTTGTAATTTGTGTGTCATAGTTGTGTTGTAACTTGGGTGTTCAGTAAAGCTAGGCCATTTCAAAATGTTTTGGCTTAACTGAGGTGTCGCACTGCTGTGTCTATCTTGTTTTAACGTGTCGTGTTTGTCCTTTTAGGCCGCCCAAGTATTTACGAGTATAAATTTTTTGCTGTTTTCACTACTATATAGTTGGGGCGTGAATCTTCTAATATGTTGTTTTTCTTTGTAATTTTTAACGGTTGGAGCTGTACTGGGTCTTATGTGATGGCCTCCCGCCAAAATTATTTTACAAACCTTTTAATTGTTATTAAAGTATTTTATGGAATGAAGGCATTACTGAAAAAATCAACTGCTGCCCTCCCTTCTAAAAGTTTTTAAGAGTCAAATGGGGGCTGTATTCTAGTCAAAGAAAATTATTACTTTTAAATCAGTTGTTAAATAAATAAAATTTTGGATTTGTATTTTTTTTTCAAAGTTTGTTGCTCTGGAAGTAAGATTACATTTTTAATGTTGTATTTTTCCCTCTTTTGTGCTACAAGGCAAATACTACGTTTCAAAGAACTGCAATCAATGAAAAAAATTATTAACAATTATGATAATTATTGCTATGATATATATTTTATTAGTCGTTCTAAAAGTTGTTTTGCCAATTCAAATTGTATTTTTATATGATAAAGGGTATTGAAATATGTTTTCTACTATAAATTATTTGTGAACTGTCGCAGGGGGTTGTCCACGTTTCCACACCCACAGGTTGCAGGCAGTCTTCTATTTGCAGCCGGTAAATTGCGTGCTGTTGTCCATTAAAATAGCTTGCGGGTATCCCCAGCGGGGAAATATCCGTGTTTCTCTGAGGATTCTTTGAAACAGGGATGACCGGTCTGTTGGTGGTCATGGTGGTGTCTGCAATGAATCGGCCCTTAGGTTGCTTGGCACCCAGGCCTTCCACTGGACACCGTGTTGCCTGCTTCGAAACTAGACACTCCCAATTTGAATCATGTTCAAGGTGCACATTTCTATCAAAATGGCATATTGAAACTGACATTCCTCAATAATGCAATTTTTCAATTTCTGTTCTACTTCCGGCCAAAATGTTTTTTACCCCCATGAAAAGTTCTCCAACTGTGAGCGCTTTCCAATAAAAGGTTTTTTTAAAATTACATTTGGTTATCTATGCAACATTTGTAATTTGGCTACAACTATTTGCTTACAGTGAAAAGCACAAGTGTAATTGTTTACCCACAAACAATTACACTAACATCTAATTGCTTTAACACACATTTGTAACATCAACACATCTTAGATTGTACGATAACTGTTTTACCTGTGTTCTGAGTCTAACAATAAAATAACTGGAATGAGGAAAAATGGGTGGATATTGAGACGCATTCAAAAATGCACATGCTTTCTTGACAATGTTCAGCACAGGTTGCACATTTATATTTACATTACCTTTCAGCAGTCTATGTTGTGACAAACACAACAATATAACAGTCCTCAGAAACCTTAATGTCCACATAAAGCCGACACACCCAGTGGCTTAGCCAGAAACTTCTCAAGGAGGGTGTGGAGGGGGGTGTTACACTTTCTGAATGGCAAGTAACATTAGCATTTATGCTGTTGACATGTGTTAATTAGTACAAATATCATAGTAAGAATGATTTAACAGTAAAATAAAAATGAATTATATTTCAAGGAAATTACATATTTATATAATTAAAGGCTTATTAATAATTTTAATATTAATTGATGAGAACTTTACCTACGAAGGGGCAGGGGTTTACAACCCCTACATCCACCCTCGGCTATGTATTTTACACCACTACTATTCACATTTATTTCTGAGAAGAAAATGTGTAGGTGTTACATGAATTAATATAATATATTGACAATTAGTTCAAGAAAAGTTTTAAAAAATTTCAAGCTTGAGCTTTGCTTAACAACTTGACTAAAAATTTGATATAAAAGTTCCAACTTGGCTTGGTTACACGTTACTTTTCAAGAGATCAACTGCATTGAGTATTCAAAATATTGACACGTCCATCTCCAAAATTCAACAAGCTGAAAAAATAAATGTGAAGTCCAGAGAAACATGAGAAAGAAATACTGATTTTATTTTACATCAAAGGGATTATCCACAAGAACCACATTCCACAAGCGAAGATGGTGATTTGGCTGTTCTATGGCGATGATATGAATTCTGATGTGATTAATAGGCTCACATTAACAACAAAATGATTTGATACACAATTCAAATACAAAACTGCACTGATCATTGTGAAATCTGTTATGGCAAATGTTATCATTTCTACATCTAGATGATTTCCTACACAGTTAAGAGATAAAATAACTTTCACTAGAATGAGTTTTGATGTAACTACTAACAGAAATTTTGCAACTAAATAATTAACTATGCACATCACAGCTAATTAGTTCTGTTGTAAACAATAAGATCATATTTCAGACCAAATTATTTACTTGAGTTCTTCTGTGTTTAATAAGATGACTTTTCTGAATAAATGATTTACTACACACATCACAACTTAAGGGGTGCTCCTCAAAATGAGTTCTGATGTGCAAAATAAGACCACTTTTGTAACTAAATGATCTACTACACACATCACAGCTGAAAGAATGCTCCACAGAATGAGTTCTTCTGTGCCTAATAAGATGACTTTTCCGAACAAATGATTTATTACACACATCACAACTAAAGGGACGCTTCCCGGAATGAGTTCTGCTGTGCCCAATATGATGACCTTGCATAGTAAATTATTTACAACACACGTCATAGCTAAAGGGGTGCTCCCCAGAATGAGTTCTATGCCTAATAAGATGACTTTTCAGAATAAATGACTTACTACACACATCACAACTAAATGGGCGCTCCCCAGAATGAGTTCTTCTGTGATCAATAAGATGACCTTGCCTAGTAAATGATTTATAACACACATCACAGTTAAAGAGGCGCTCCCCAGAATGAGTTCTTCTGTGCCTAATAAGAACACTTTTCCAAATAAATGATTTATTACACACATCACAACTAAAGGGATGCTCCCCAGAATGAGTTCTGCTGTGTTTAGTAAGAACACTTTTCTGACTAAATGATTTACTACACACATAACAACTAAAGGGTCGTAACCCAGAATGAGTTCTGTTGTGCACAATAAGACGACATTTATGACTAAATGATTTACTACACACTTCACAGCTAAAGGGACGCTCCCCAGAATGAGTTCTGCTGTGTTTAGTAAGATCTTTTTTCACACAAAATGATTTACTACACACATCACAGCTAAAGGGCCGCTCCCTAGAATGAGTTCTTTTGTGGCTAATAAGATTTCCTTTCTGACTAAATGATTTACCACACACATCACAGCTAAAAGGATGCACCCCAGAATGAGATGAGTGTGAAATGAGGTTACTTTTATGGCTTAATGGTGTTTTAATCATGTTCCCACACATAGATTGTTTCTGTCTATGTATTAAGATATGCTCTATTAAACCACTTTTCACCACATATGATTTCCCACAGTCTTCACACGTATACTTGTCATTGAACTGGGGAGATGGTGAGTTAGGGAGTTCTCCAGTACTATCTTCACACTCAGCAGATAAGCAGAGAGCTTCACTGTGCAGCCGGCACCTGCAATCTGCTGAAACCGTGTTGCAAAACTTGCAAACTGAGACACTTGCGGACAAATAAGTTTCTTCTATACTACTATATGAAGAAATATAATCATTCTTCAATGTGTCGTTTTCTTCACTGAAATACTCCACTTTGGTTCCTGGACGTTCTTCTACAGATCTAGTGTTTGCGACAGAATAACTGAACTCCTGCAATAAAACAGAAAACTGCTAAACTGACTTTATAACAGAAAATAAATTAATATTTTCTTGCAGAGACTAGAGGTACAAGTTTCAGATGGTTATGTGATCAGCCATAAATTTTCCATAATTTTTCTGTTTTGGAGAGATTACTGTCACATTTAAATGCTAAAAGTATGTACATTAAAAACTTGAAAATTATTTTACCACTGAGATGACTCCCCTTTACTTTATATACACCAAATTGTAATGAATGAAGATTGGACATTGAAATATTATTTATGGTGTATTTTATGTCTGTGTAAATGAGGCATAAATAAATATGAGGCTACGACATTAATTTAAAATAAAAATTAATCTCTTCAGGGAAAATTTTTTTTATCTCTTCTCAATTTTACAGAATTAAAAGAAAAGCAACAGGGACATCCAAATACATTGCCTACCATTTAAGTTGATAATTGACAGTTGTTGAAGGGAGAGTAACATTCCAAGAATTTAAGCAACAGCACAAAAAAATTTAGCAAACTGAAAAATTAAAACGTTAGTTACAATTTGATGTGTGATGCTTATTCTGACTATAATAAATACGACTTCAACTCATCTGACCGCGCATTCACATCACCCCAGGTGGGGTTTGAACCCTGAAACAACTTGTTACGAATGCCTACAAGCACACCCCTTGTTGCTGGGGCACCCACGGACACGTCAGTCAAGATTGTTTGCCCTGGTGTCAGACGTCACCCCAACCTCCATCCCTCTCCCTCTCCCTCCGCACCCCTGCATCCCAGACGAGCTTGCGGGCAGGTAGAATATAAGCCTTTGCACTGCCGAGGAACATCAGTTGTTCTCCAGCTCTAGCAACTCTCTCCACCACCTTGNGCCTGACACATGAAGGAAGCTGGCCCAGCAGCAGAGACCACATTACAGAGCGACACACTTCAGCCACGAGCCAAGGGATGGCGCTAGAGAGCGCAGCTCCGCCCAGAGGCAGAACTCATTACCGCCCGCACTCCAGATTAGCCTGCGGGCAGGTAGAATATAAGGCCTTGCACCACTGAGGAACGTCAGTTGTTCTCCAGCTCCAGCAGCTCGCCCCACCACCTCGTGTGCTGGGACTCCCTGCTGATCCAGAAGCTCTATCAGATATTCACCTGCAACCCCCGAAGAGGTCTTGATCCCCTTGAACTGCCAAACAACATTTTGGTAACGGCAACCACACTACCCTTCTGGTAGCGTTAAACACCCCACTACCCTCTGGTAGTGGCTCCGACATCCTTTCTGAACAACGGCATTGACATAGTTATGGACAGTAGTTGTAATAGCTATCTAGCCA
This sequence comes from Clitarchus hookeri, assembly GCA_002778355.1. Classification (NCBI taxonomy): domain Eukaryota; kingdom Metazoa; phylum Arthropoda; class Insecta; order Phasmatodea; family Phasmatidae; genus Clitarchus; species Clitarchus hookeri. The sequence continues at coordinate 32,585 of NQII01001048.1, forward strand.
CATCTGCATTGTTCATTTCAGACCCAGGTCCCCTTCACCTGGTTTATGTAGTTTACTTCCGGTCGGTTCTTGGTTAGTTAGGAGGTAGTATGGGCCACCGTGTTTATTCCTCATGGAATAAATACGTTTTCTCTCAAACCTCTGCGTACTAGCTTCTAAGGGTGACTCATTTTATCCACTGTAGACGAAAGCCCACCAGGGTAAAGCAGGATACAGCGTCTTTCACAAACCCATTACCGAACTTAGTTTAGGACTGCGGATTCCCTTGACGCTACTTGACCACCTGAGTTATACAGGTTGGTGGCTAGTAGGGTACTTTGTTAATTTACTTTGGTACAGACTAAGGGCACCTGTGGTGGTTGCGTTAGGGGTAAACAAATACTCGTATTCTCCGTTATTTAACACACCAGTATTTTATTTGTCTGAAGGTAACATAGGTATTTACACACACTGGCGAGACTGAGCCCCCCTGCAAGTTGTAGGCCTGAAGGGCTGGTGGGCTGAATTCTATGCGTCGGGGAAGGTTGTTTGAAGGGAGACGTTTCTCTACTCATCTCTGACTGCAGCTTTTGGTGAGTTGTCTTCGTTGGTAGTGAGGCCTGGTGAGTGGGGTGGTCCTTTTTCAGGCCCTCGGACTGGCTCTGGTTGGGGTGAGGATACGAGTGTCTAAAATTTGGAGGATTGCACTGCCTTAAGGGACAGGTGGGCGAAGACAGCGAAGCGACGAGCCAGCAGAGCTTCGAGGGGCTGCAAGAGTGACCAGAAGGAGTGAAGTCTGCCGACTGTCAGTATCGGTACAGTGTAGAGTGAGACTGACGGATGGGACTTTGAACTGGATGCATGAGCGACAGACATTTGGAAAGATGGCAATAGACATTTTGAATATGTTAAAATTATGAGTGTGAATTAAGTGACTGTAACCAACATACATAGACACATTGATAAGGAATTTAATTAGAATTGCGATAAACATTAAATACAGTGAAACCTCTATTATTCGTTTTTCACGGGACCTACTGAAAAAAACTTAGCATACGGGAAAACTCAACATGTGGACCACTCTCTTCAAAAAGTAAAACCTAAATCCAAAAAAAATTTATTTTCATCCTTGTGTATACTGAGTTGATTGCCTGTAATGAACAGTGGGCATATCTTAAATACTGGATGAAAATTTTTTTTTCAATCATTCAATATAAGTATTGTATTATAAAATGTTGAAATGCACTTAATTTCGAAAATCCGCAGACTGCTTGCATAAAATTCACCAAATTTCTGCCAAATGTAAAAAAGTGGTAAAAATCAAACAAAATTGATTAAAAACAATGATTTAAAATAGAAACGTGATAAAAATTGTTAAAATTTAAGTACAGTAATAAAGTACGTAGTTTCATTATAATAATGCTGCATTTTATATTTTTTACTCTTCTTTGGAGGCAAATTTAACAGTTTTTTGAGTTCAACATGTAAAAATCCAATTTTTTGAAATTATATTTTACTCCGCTAAAAATTGTGTTGCCCGCTACACGTTTTTCAATTTCGCCAAATTAAACGCGAAGTCTGCTAAGTTGACAACACTCGCCATCTTGTGTGACAGTTAATATCACTGCATTACTCTTAAAAAAAGTTACTAGCGTAATTTTATCTTAACAGAATTAATCCGTGAAAACATACTGTTCCCCTTTAATGATTGTAATTTACATGGTTATTTACTGCACTGACCTAAAAATTATTACGTTTCCATTGTGGAACGAGAGTAAAGTTCAAATCCGTTCCGTCTATTATGAATTTCTGGTTCTGGTCAGTACCACAACCATTATACATACGTGTTTCATTTGCGCGAATATTCGTTTGCTGACTTGAAACAAAGAAATGCCTGTAATTATTATGTTTTACCTGTTTTTCGACGTAATTTAAAACAAATAGTGATTGAATTATCAAAAATAAATTACGTGGTTGTTAACAATTGCAACGTTTCACAACTAGTTCGGTATACTAGTATTTGAGGATAGGCAGTGTCTGTGTTTATTTACCAGCTCTTGGCGCTACTGAATTTTGGTAGTACCAGTTTTAAGATTGTTTTTTCACAGATAAACAATAGTTCTGAATATATTTTGGTTTTCGGACAGAATATATGATCGATGAATGCGGGTAAATTAATGATTTACGGGGGGAACATGCAGTTTTTGTTTATAAACGATATTTGTTGGGTCAATCCAAAAAAATTGACTGATACGGGAAATCGACATAAACGGGAACGCAACAACGAGGTTTCACTGTATTGTCCTCACTGAGAACAAGAATAGTAGTAAAGATATGTTGTTTAATGTTGTAAATATTAGCTACATAAATAAAAAATTGAATTTACTTCTATTATTTTTATTAAGACCTCTATCCCCCACGAACTTGGACACCTCCCTCTTGCATCTTGTAACAACACAAAGACCATCTGTGGAGGTTTTGTGTAGGTTGATCGTGCAGGCGTGGAAAATGATTTCACCAGACGTTCTGTTCCAAAATAAAATAAAATAAAAACAAAATAGAAATTTAAATGCATTGGATGCAACTGAATTGAGTTGAGTTGAGAGATTTGGGCGGCTCTTAACAATTACTTCTTGAGAGTTAGTGAGGGTGAAATGATGTGAGAATAGAGAAGCGCTAGAATGTAAGGCTTTTGGAGAAGGGGTGGGGGGAGGGAGGGAGGCAACTTAACAGCTGGTAGTAATAAACTGTGCTGGAGGAATTGTCAACACTCACTTGGTTATTGCTACTGTTTGCATCAGACAAGGTAGGTGGTTGGCAAGAGCCTGTCTTGTGAAGTACATCTTCTTCAAATATGTCAATCTCATCTTTAACCTCCACCTGAAACACCACAACTACTATCTGACAATGCATGCACAGCAATAACCATACAACAAGCAATATGTGTATTTTCATTACAAACGTAAATAAAGAAACATGACTACCAGCTATTGTGGTACACAATCAGGACAAATTAAAATGTAACAAAATTTGAAACAGTTTTTCTGCAACTTGCATTTATTAACTAAACCAGGTTACTAAAGCATGTTATTCAATACAACCAACTCTTAAATGAAATAGTTAATAGGTGATAAATTCCTGGTAAACATTTAATAAAGTCATCACAAAAACAATAAACACAAACGTTTTAAACTAAACCAGAGAGACAATCGAGCACAACACATCTTAAAAGCTTTTCAAAAGCATACATTAAAAAACAGTCATGGTTCCCAAGCAAGTTTACACACATATTCTGTAATCCTCACTTCACAAAAAGATCACACAACTAAGGCAGATTCTCAATCTCTTCATAACATACACGAATGTACGTATATTTTCTGTAAGCAGACATTCTAACAAAAAATTAAATATGCGAAGCAATATTATAATTTTGTATTTTGTTTTGGCAGACTTTGGGCAAAACATGGTACAATTTTGAAACATTGGCCATACGAAACAGAATTTTGTGTATTAATGAATTTTCGTAACATTTTAACTTAAAAAATTACTATATTATTAAATTGGACATTTTGATTGGTTGAGAGTTAAGCCATACATATATAAAAGTTGAAAGTTGAGCTACTGTGTCTCTCTTTTCTATGTACGTACATACACCAAGTGTTCATGTGGAAGGATGCATGTAAAAATGCAGTGTTCAACTTTTTTCTACTGTACTTATGCTACCTGGAGGTTATGAATACATCTTCACAGCAAAAGTTTAATATACTCTCTACCACTAATCACTTGCATTAGGTAGACACATGTTTAGTCCTATTTCAAATATAGCATGAAATTTTTTTTTACATATTGACAAACAAAGTTCTTCACAGTCTCTAATCTATTCATTTATTTCCTGGAATATTGAACATTCTCTTAGATTTAGTATTTTTGCAGAGAAAGGGTGCAGGATTGTCGGTCTGCTTGGTGAGGGCAAACAAAACACACACTCAAATCATACCTTCTTAATACCAAAAATGTATTAAGTGTCATTTTCAACACCTTTATTTTCTACTATGTAACAAGTTTTCACCTTATCACTTATATTTTTTGCCTACTTTCCAAAGGAAAGAAAGGCTTATGATCACTTTTGTATCTGTGTGAATGTGTGTGTCTCCCTTTCAACTTTTGAACACCTGAACACAATTCCACCAAACTTTGTACACTTATAGTACTTAGTAAGAACATTAGACTTTTATAGTTTTCAACTACTCCAGGTGCCTACTTTCAAAATGGTGGACATAAAAAATATAGGGTGATATGATTTATATCGAGAACCATTCAATGGATTTAAACAAAATTTTGTTTGTTGGCAGTGATAGTGTTGTTAGTCAACCATTTCGGAAGATAGCACCACATTAAAAATTAAACTTTTATGTTATGACTAGGAAACTACCCAAACAATTCCAGCAAAACTTGGCAAGTACAAAGCACAATCCTAAGAATTAATACATTAAACATATAGTTTTTCCACCTAGATGTTACCATTAGTGATTCTTTCCGTTATTGTTATTATTTTGTTTACTACAAAATTAAGGTGATAAACATGTGCAAGTGTTTCATTCTGGGGTGTATTGACATGTCCTTACATGACTTAGCTACTTTACAGAGTGAAGGAAGTTGTCATGAAAAACTAGCCAAAGAGCACAGGTGTAATTATTTATCCACACTCATTTTCACTAACATCTAAATGCTTTAACACACATTTATAATATCAATGTGTCTTAAACTGTACACTAACCGTTTTACCTGAGGTCTAAACAAACAACAAGATAATGGGAATAAGAAAAAATGGTTGGATACTGAGTGGCATTCAAGAATACACATGCTGTCTTGACAATGTTCAATACAGGTTGCAGATTTGTATTTACATTACCTTTCAGCAGTTTATGTTGTAAAAACACAACAATATTAAAGTACTCTAAAACCTTGATTTCCATGTAAGGCCTACACACCCAGTGGCTCAGTCAGAAACTTCTCAATGGCTGTGTTACACTGTTTGAAGAGAAGTGAAATAAAGGAAGTAACATTAGCATTTCTGCTGTTGACATGTGTTAATTAGTACAAATCAGGGTAAGAATGTCTTTAACAGTAAAAATAAAAAGGCATCATATTTCATGGAAATTACATATTTATATAATAATTGAAGGGTTATTATTTATTTTAATACTAATTGATGAGGACTTTACTGACAAGGGGCAGGGTGGTACAACCTCTACATCCCCCATTGGCTTCGCTCATAATGCCACTACTTTTCAAATTTATTTCCGAGAAAAAAAAATGTGGGTGGAACACGAATGAATATAATATACTAAGCATTGGTTCAAGTAAAAATTTAAAAAAATTTAGCTTGAGCTTGGCTTGGCAACTTGACTAAAGATTTGATATGAAGTTCCAACTCTGCTTGGCTAGGCTTTACGTAATTTTTGTGTTGAGTATTCAAAATTTTGACACGTCCATCTCTAAAATTCAACAAGCTGAAAAAATAAAAGTGAAGTTCAAAGAAACATGAAAAAGAAATAGTAATTTTCTTTTGCAATGAAAGGGATTATCTACAAGTACTATATTGCACAAGGAAAGATGGTGAGTTGACTATTCTATGGTCATGATGTGAGTTCTGATGTTATTAATAGGCTCACATCAATAACAAACTGATTAGATACACAGTTCACATACAAAACCACACTGATCATTGTGAAATCTGCTATGATAAAAGTAATGATTTCAACATCTAGATGATTTCCTACACAGTTAACAGATAAAATAACTTTCACTAGAATGAGATTTGATGTGCCTACAAAGAGAACTTTTGTAACTAAATTATTTACTACACGGATCACAGCTAAATGTAAGTTCCCCAAAATAGGCTCTTCTGTGGCTGGTAAGAAGACTTTTCAGACTAAATGATTTACAACCCATGTCACTGCTAAAAAGTGGTACTACCCAGAATGAGTTCTGCTGTGTCTAGTAAGAACACTTTTCCGACTAAATGATTTACAACACACATCACAGCTAAAGGGGCGCTCCCCAGAATGAGTTATTTTGTGTCCAATAAGATTACCTTTGTGAATAAATGATTTACTACAGACATCACAACTAAAGGGGCGCTCCCCAGAATGAGTTCTGCTGTGTCTAGTAAGAACATTTTTCCGACTAAATGATTTACAGCACACACCACAACCAAAGGGGCGCTCCCCAGAATGAGTTCTGATGTGCAAAACAAGATCGCTTTTGTAGCCAAATGATTTACTACACACATCACAGCTAAAGGCATGCTCCCCAGAACAAGCTCTTCTGTGCCTAATACAATGACATTTATTAATAAATGATTTACTACACACATCACAACTAAATGGACGCTCCCCAGAATGAGTTCTACTGTGCTCAATAAGATGACCTTTCTGAATAAATGATTTACTACAGACATCACAACTAAAGAAGCGCTCCCCAAAATGACTTCTTTTGTGGCTAATAAGACTACTTTTATGAATAAATGTTTTACTACACACATCACAGCTAAAGGGCTGCTCACCACAATGAGTTATTATATGGCTAGTAAGAATACCTTTCTGAATAAATGATTTACTACACACATCACAGCTAAAGGGCCGCTCCCCAGAATGAGTTCTTCTGTGCTCAATAAGATGACCTTTCTGAATAAATGATTTACTACACACATCACAACTAAAGGGACGCTCCCCAGAATGAGTTCTGCTGTGTTCAATAAGATGACCTTTGTGAATAAATGATTTACTACAAACATTACAACTAAAGGGGCGCTCCCCAAAATGACTTTGTTTGTGGCTAATAAGACTACTTTTATGAATAAATGATTTACTACACACATCACAGCTGAAGGGACGCTCCCCAGAATGAGTTATTTTGTGCTCAATAAGATGACTTTTGTGTATAAATGATTTACTACAGACATCACAACTAAAGGGGCGCTCCCCAGAATGAGTTCTTGTGTGCTCAATAAGATGACTTTTGTGAATAAACGATTTACAACACACATCACAACTAAAGGGGCGCTCCCCAGAATGAGTTCTTCTGTGTCTAGTAAGAACACTTTTCCGACCAAATGATTTACAACACACATCACAACTAAAGGGTCGCAACCCAGAATGAGTTCTGTTGTGCACAATATGATGACATTTCTGACTAAATGATTTACCACTCATTTCACAGCTAAAAGGATGCACCCCAGAATGAAATGAGTGTGAAATGATATTACTTTTATTGCTTAATGGTGTTTGAATCGTGCTCCCAAGAGATTGTTGTTTCTGTCCATGCATTAAAATATGCTGTATGAAACCACTTTTGACCAAATTTGATTTCCCACAGTCTTCACACGTATACTTGTCATTGCACTGGGGAGATGGTGAGTTAGGGAGTTCTCCAGTACTATCTTCACACTCAGGAGACAAGTAGATAGCTTCACAATGCAGCTGGCACTTGCAATCTGCTGAATCCATGTTGCACAACTTGCAAACTGAGACACTCACAGGCATATGAGTTTCTTCCATACTACTATATGAAGGGATGTATTCTCGCTTCACTTTGTCATAGTCTTCACTGAAATACTCCACTTTGGTTCCTGGTTGTTCTTCTACAGACCTAGTCTCTGTGATGGAATAACTAACTTCCTGCAATGAAAGAGAAGACTGTCACACTAACTTTATAACAGAAAATGAATCATATTTTCTTGTAAAGACTAGCGGTACAAGTTTCACATGTTTATGCAATCAGCCATAAATTTTTCCATATTTTTTCTGTTTTGGAGAGTTTAATGTCACATTTAAAATATAATAGAACAAACTTTAAATAACAGGATAATTATATAAGCACCTTTACTTTCTATACACCAAATTGTAGTGCATGAAAACTGAATATTGAAATATTATTTATGGTGTATTTTATGTCTGCATGAATGATTGTACCAAAGATACCAGAGCTGAAGACTTCAATTTAAAATAAATATTAAAATCTGTAGGGTGCCTGCCGTCTAGGTTGGTAATATACAACTGTTAAAGGGAGAGTAACATTCCAAGAATTTGAGCAATGCTACAAACATTTATCAGTTCCAAGTTAATCAGTCATTCTACCTGGTGATATTACTATTATTATGCAGGCTCAATAAAGCTCTTCAGCCTGCTCACTGCATGTGAACTAAGCTGGCAGGCACAAACAAATTTTCAATTTTTTTTGTAATGCTATACAATTTTGATAAATGACTAGGACCCAAGCTGTCCCATTCTGTTAACTGACGCTGGTATTACGGCACAATAAAAAATAAGATGTTTAAAACTCGACCTCTTCTGCAAATCATGAACTCAATTCACAAATATCAGGTCAATATTACCATGACAAAGTTCCTTAAATGTTAAAAATCCTGTTTCAGCAGCACAAGACAAATTGAAAACACCTAGTAGTATGATGTATCATTAGGCACCTGTACTATTTTGAAAACTAATATAAGGTACAAATTAAGAAAAATTGAAGCCAGAGATTTAGGGAGATGCGGTTTGGTCATGTTTTTACATGCAGCAGTGACCACTTTGTAATGCAGGCAAGTAAAGTTTGAACATAATTTATGCTTTACGACAATGCATTGTAATGTCGCAGATGTCATATTTGGCGACTGGAAATCACAGCTCGAATTACTCACTCTGCAGAGACATGAGACATAAATAAAGGTGCCATACTAAAAGAAAATAAAAGAATGCAAGTGTCTTGACAATTTCCTACGAATCTTAATCAAGTTAAAACAGTTCACATTCTTCAAAATGCGGAGTCGCAAACAGTCAGCTATACAATGAGCGAGTCGAAGCACAGAAAAGCATCACATGGTTCATTAAATTTTTACGTCACTAAAAACACGCAACACGAGAAAATTATGAAGACAGGAGGTATGTAATTGTTCCTCCTGGCACCCTAGGGACATCCCACCTGCAGAAATACGAGGGTTGATTCAGAAGTCATGGCAACTATTGTTTATCTCCTGAAAATTATCCAACAAAGGAAATGTACTATGTACAGTTGAAAGTGTACAACAAGCATGTTGTAAAGAAGACACCACATAGCGTATGGATGCATGAATGTACGGCAAGGAATGAAGACAAACATTGCTGCTTGAAATAAACGTTTAATTGATATATTTGTGTACATCCTAAATACACTAATTTGAACGGGTACATATCGTACTTGTACAAACTGTTTAACAACCCTCAACGTAGTCTCCGAGGTTGTCCACGGGTTTGTTGCTAGCAATGAGGCAGATGAGAAATACTATTGGCTGCATGAGAACCATCAATGTACGCCACCTATTGTCGAAATGCTGTGATGTCGTCTTGTTTGTTGGCAAAGCGTTTACCAATAAATAGCCTCTTCACTTTGGGAATAAGATCATAGTCACATGGACTAAGATCTGGTGAATAGGGAGGGGTGTGGCAACACCTCCCATCCCCAATGCCATAAAAAACCTGTATCGCTACCTGCTGTATGAGGTCTAGCATTGTCATGTAAGACTATAGCGTTTTCCAACCATTCAGGACGTTTTTCTCGAACTGCACGACGAAAATGATACCGCAGAAATGAAGGTAGTACTGTGAATTTACAGCACAGCCCTCACAAACTAGGTGACACACTAAAACACCTTGACTGTCATATGCCAAAATTATCATCAGCTTTGTGGGAGACTGATTTGTCACCTTGTATCTCTGTGGTGATCCAGGATGACACCATTCATTGGACTGTCGATTTAATTTGGATCCGTATGCTTGTGCCCATGTTTCATCAATTGCAATGATGCAGTTCAGCATGCCACTACCTTCATGGTGAAAGTGTTTCGGATTGATACGACATGTCTCGTATTGGGTCCACTTCTCTACCTCAGTTAAGTGTTGTGGCACCCACTTCGCACAAATTTTCTGTACATTTAAGTCCCGCAATAGAATTTGGTGCACTGACGATGCAGGAATACCCATTTGCTGGACTAATTCCATAACAGTCCAGCAAGTCGTCCATTAGGTACTGATGGACCACAGCCACTCATGCGTCGTGGTCAGCTAACACAGCACGTCCGCTGCAAAGTAGGTTGACTGTTGACTCTCTCTCCTGTTTGAAGACCTCTATCCATCTTGCCACTATACGATAGGGTATAGTATAATTACCCAATGCTTCCCGTAGCTCTGCATGACATTCACGTGCATTGCACTCGTGGTGTACGGCTATCTTGATGTATGCATGCTGTTCGACTTTGGTTATGTTCATTTTGCACGGCTGTCATCTGACAACTGACAAAGGGAACGTGTTCACGGCCGGACAGATGCACTCATATCCCATCTGACGGCAACAGCAGTTTGACGTTGGGTAGCACACATTGCTGAATCGTGAACAACCTTGGAGGTTACTTTGAAGGATGTTAAACAGCTTGTACACATACGATACGTACCCATTCAAATGAGTGTATACAGAATGTACGAGCAAAAAATATCAATTAAACTGTCATTTTAAGCAGCCATGTTTGTTCTTTGCCGGACATTCCTGCATCCATACCCCATGTGGTGTTGCCTTTCAAACGTACTTGTCGTAAACCTTCACCTGTATATAGTACATTTCTTGTGTTCAATCATTTTTGGGAGATAAACAATAGTTGCTATGACTTTTGAATTGAACCTCGTAATTTCGCAGAACAAAAGCTAGGCCAAAAACTAAGGTTGAAAAAAAAAAAAGTGGTCAAGGGTTCTTGTCTGTGAGAGTGAAATTTTTCACGCTTCAGACAATGTCTTTCTCGCAGGATGGTAGTAATCTGTTTGGCAGGTGCTAATGAGTAAAGTTGCCAGGTGCTTTATCCCCACTCCTCACACCAGGGTACCAAAAATCTTACCACATAAGGGCATAACGGCATGGTACACAATCCCTTAGGATACAGTGCAAACCCTGTCACAAACACTTTCTCATGCCAGACGAACTGCGTAGAAGTGAAACAATCAAATTTCTAGAATATAATCAAATGAAAAAAAATGGCTACGAATATCGTAATAGCCCTTATCTCTGATTGCTAATGCAACCTCAACTGTGACTTCAGAAAAAGCAAACGCATGACAGATACACATACGGATACAAACAAACATCAAATACGGATAAGCCGAATTCCTTGAAAAACAAAAGAAAATAAACAAAATGTCATTAAATTAGTATTAAAACAGCATTATGCTAAAGAGCACAGGATTGGACACATCTCGGAGTCTCAGTCTCTTGTTAACTGCCCTGGTGACAAGTTGCATAATAAGTTCATGTGATAATGGTAATCTGTGATGGGTATTTTGTTAAGGGAGAAAAATCAAGTTGTTTATTAAAGATCAGAGTTATTACCTCAGACTGTCTTGAGCAATCACATAAAAAATATTAAATAGGCATTACACTGTATGCCGATCTAGTAACCACTACCACTAGAAACAAAGTGGAATCACCACTAGATGTCTCGTTTCATATGCTCAGTCACATTAAGTGTTAAAGAGTGCCTAATTTTTTTGTAGTGTAGAAATCTAAAAGCCAATTGACCTGTCTAAATTGGTAACTAGTAAGGGTGTGCGGATAGTAGATTTTGCTGTTAGAATATTATCTAACCTAATAGTAAAATTTTGAAATAACATGCAAATAACATTTCAAAGTCGTACACCTACGAATAACATTTCATTTCAGTTATATATACAAAAAATAAATATAAGCTCACTGATCACACAACAAACCATTCCCCAGAAATAATGTCTGCATCTTCAAGTGCAGTATATATTTTTACAAGGTTACGTTCTGCTAAAAAGTATGCTGCAAGATGCAACCATTAACATATAAAGCACTAACTAAATAAATAAATACATATATAAAATTATTTTTGTGTGAAGTATGAAGATATGAGACAGACATTCTCACAAAACCATAATAATGTGTGTGAGCACAGATACGCTTGCAGACTGAATACTTTAAACGTAGCAACAAAAAACGAACCGGTGCACCATAGCACAACTTACCGGCCTGCCATCTTGATTACTACTGCCATTTTCTTCCACTTGGAGGTGCCACTGGCACGATGATTGCTGGCGGCACGGGCAATTAAAACTAAGTAACATAGTCTTGTGTTCCCATGTACATACGCACACACACATCCACAAAGACTTCTTAATACACAATATATACAATATACAGATACAGAACACTCGCCCAGCTTGAAATGCCCACATTTCAAGTTCATTGAAATGGCAAGGGGCATAATTTCACTACAGGACGTTTGAGAATTCCTTGCTGAGTGCGCACTTCCGCAACTTGCAACCCGCACCACCTGCACCGGGATATACTTTCAACACTCTTGCTAGATGCCATTGTCCGGAGGGTATGTTTGAATCCTTAACCAATATTAGAATGCCTTCTTCCAAATTGGCTTCTGGTCTCATCCATTTTTTCCTCGGCTGGAGTTGATGGAGGTAATCAACATGCCATCACTTCCAGAAAGACTGCATGATCTGTTGCACTGATTCCACTGCGACAAACTGTTCATTGAGATATCAGTTAACTTCTCGTCAGGTAGCACTTGTAGAGGACCAAGGGTTAAAAAATGACTAGGTGTCAAGTGTGCCATATAGTTTGGATCGTTGGACGGGGCACAAAGTGGTCGAGAATTCGAAATACATTAAATTTGAATCAAGATGGTATATAATTCCTCACACATGAGCAGCTGCTCCCCTATCATCTTAAACAGAAGAGACTTGACTGACTTTATCCCCGCTTCCCACAGTCCTCCAAAGTGGGGCACAGAAGGGAGTTAAAGTGTTAGGTGATACGTTGCTCTGCTAAATGATATGCAAAAAGCTTCTGATTGCCAGGGTTTTCCAAGAAGTCTGACAGAGCTGAAAGTTTGTGATTGGCCCCCATGAGATTAGTGCCACAATCGCTGTATAGATGAGCATGAGCATGAGCATCCCCTGTTGGCAACAAAGCAACGGAAAACAGTTAAGAATGCATTATTTGACAAATATGATACTGAGTTCCACGTGTACCGCCTTGGCTGCCAAACTGACAAATAAGCAGATGTAAGACTGGATGATACGTGGCTTCTTTAATCTTGTTATGGTGACAATGATTGAACCACCATAATCTACACCAGAATGCAAGAAGGGTTTCGCTTGGGAAACATGGGGAGCAGGAAGACTTGCGGGAGGGGAAGCGGGAAAGGCGAATTTTGGTTGTGCTCTGTATCACTTCAGACACTTGTGAATCCGCTGCCGAATCAGGTTCCTGGCACCCAACATCCAGAACTCCCTGAAGAGCACAGATTGCAGTGTGTTAGGCCAGAGTGCCTAAGCTCAAAGTGCAGTCGATCCACCAACAATTCTGCCAGATGAGAGTGCTTGGGCAGGAGCACCGGATGCTTTACCTCGAATGTAAATTCTAACTGTTGCAGCCGACCGCCCACCCTGAGGATGCCGCCCTTATCAACTAAGAGGCCTAACTGTTGAATTGCAGGTGAGTACAGTTCACTGTTGGCAAGAGGATTAAAATTTTGCAGCGAAACTTGCGTTCTGAGTGTTCCTGATCAAGATTGTCATGGCACTTGATAATTCTTTGGACTGTATTGGTCCAGTAATGGCGGAGTGTCTCATCTGTGAATTGTTTGCACCAGGCAATGATCCAACACGCCTTCTTCAAACTGGAGAACCGAGAAAGCGGCTCTTCAAAAGGGGATTCTTCCACCCTTGCTTGAAGAACAACTACTTTCCGCTCCTCGCTAGGCCCTGCCATCACTGCTGTAGACTGCGGCCACGACTCCTCAGGTTCTTGCAATCACGATGGCCCATGCCACCACAATGTATACTCGACCAACTGAGCTGAAGAGAGCCCACAAGAGGCACAATCTGCAGGATTCTGTGCCAACAGTACATGACGCCACCACGACGCAGCAGTCAAGTCCTGTATTTTTGCAACCCTGTTACCTACAAAGGTTTTCCATTCATGTGGTCGTCCCTTGATCCATGCCAAGGTGATGGAGGAATTGGACCAAGCATGTACACTCGCCACTTGCAGCATGAATGAGGAGGTGTCAAAGAGCAAACGCAGACAGTATGTATGCTAAGAGCAATGCCGCACAAAGCTTCAGTTGAGTAAATAAAATCTTCTTAAACGGGGCTACTTTGCATTTTGCCACAAGAAGTGCGGTCACAATGTCACCCAAGTTGGAAACCTTTCGTAGGCATACTACTACAGCATAACACTTTTCTCAGCTATCAGAAAATCCATGCAGATGGTAAATTGACTGTAGCTTATCTGAAATGATACAAAGCTCAATTGAGATGCTTGCACAGCAAGGCAACTCTTCTACGATGGCCTTCTATTTGGCTACTATATTAGGCAGAACCGGGTTATCCCATTCCACCTCAGCCAACCAGGGTTGCTGTATCAGGTCTTTCGCAAGAAAGGTGAGGAAAGTAACACGGTGCCACAGTAGAAATACTGCAATACTAAAACAGACAACATTATAAACTCGTAAAGAGTAAGAAATTTAATTTTATCAAAAACTAAATTTCCCTGCAAATTATCCCCATGGAAAATATTACAAGGATGTTGTCTGAAAACTAGTATTATTACCTATTGAAAACCCCAAATCAAAATTTCCGTGTTGGTAGTTTACTTTACAATAACCAAAATCTAAATTTAATACACACAAAATATTCTTTATTCTTTTCTTTTATTAACCTAATATCAAATGTTTTTTTATAAGAGCACCAACAGACTGGACCTTAAGAAGACTTGGACCAGTGGGTGATCAGTTCACAGTCTAAACAAAGTCAAGACCATGAAAAATAGCAACTGACCAGCCAAACAAAGAAACTTATTGAAAAACATCTACAGCTAGGGTCTGCAGCTCCTAGATTGTAGAATACAAATTCTACTAGGAAGCTGGAGAATGAAACCCCTTTAGGTGTGAAACATTAGCTCTTGTAATGTATGTTCCAGAATTGGGGTCAGGAAGGCTAACAGTGACTGGTGTTAAGAAGCATTGGATTTGGTAAGGACCAGTCCAAAGATAAGAACGTTCATTTTCTTATCAACTGCTTTACTAACAGGATGAGCTTTGAGCTTTACACAAAACTAGATCCCCTACCTGAAATTGTTAATCCTATGTTTATCATATTTGACACAGCTCTTAAAATGAGCACATTTAAAGTTTTCAAGAGCGGCTGCCCAGACCTGATGAATGTCCTTGGTATCATCTAGCAACAAATCATTTAAGTGCATAAATTAGGCAAAGGATTATTGGGCACATAAGTGAAAACAAGATTAAATGGACTAGTCTTACGAGATTCATGCTTGCCATAATTGAAAGTCATTTGCAACCAAGGAAGATCCTTGTCCCAATTAGAATGCTCCGTCGCATGAAAAGCAATGTGAGCTGGTGGTTTTGGTTGAAACACCCATCCCACGTGCGAGGGTGGGGGATTATATGAAGACAAGATGATATGGCGAATGTCATAAGAAAAACACACTGTAATTTTTTTTTTTGGGGTGAATTAGGAAACTATTATCAGAGACCATTGATGAAGGTATGCCAATATTTTGAAATACACAGACTTGAAAGCATGAACAGTGGATATACCATCAGCCCTTTCTTGTAGGAATCGACCACACAAATTTGGAAAATGCATTGACACAAACTAACAACATATTGACTGACTTACTTCTTGGAAAAGGGCCAACAAAATCCACGAAAAGCGCTAGCTTAAGTTTTTCGACAATGTCTGAAGAAAGAAAACCAGGTGTGTGTTTTGAGGAGGCTTACTCAAAGCACAAAATTTACAACATTTAACTCCTTTTGTAATTTCACCATCCATTCCTTTTCAAATAAAATGCTTATGAATGGCCTGAATGGTTTTGTGTGTGCCTAGATGAGCACCTAGAGGCGATGAATGAAAGTAGTCAAAAACCATTGGTTTTAGATGACTAGGCAACATATGTTTTACATTGTCATGGGATTGGCAACATAAAAATTTTTTTGGAAAGAAAATAAGGCTTTTGTTTAACACCAGATTTTAATTTTGTTATAATTTTACTCAGTTTATCATCATAATTTTACTGATGCTCATTGATATCGGTGAATGCCAATGGAAACTTTGCTAAAACATTACAATTTGGAAGAACTTCAGACTCATAGCTAACTTTGGAATCATCAAGCATGCGAGAGAGAGCATTAGCTACTACATTCTGTAATCTTTTAATCTGTTGCACCCTTAAATTCAATGATGACATTCTAATGACCCAGCGTGCAATTTCGCTAGGTTAAAGTGGATGAGACAAATACCACGACAATGCCTCATTATCTGTTTCCAGGAGAAATTTTGCATGTTCTTCTTTAGGTGAGCTACATGTTTTTCAAATGACTCAGAATATATCACAAAGTCATCCTGATAGTTTTATACATATTTAAATTTTACATCATGAAAATTTTTTTTAGAAGGGGCATGAGCAATTGTGAATCTGTAGCCAAGCCAAACGACCAGCATACGAATAAACTGATAAAGGTTCCAGGGTGTACAAAAACTGGTGATTGGTTATTGGTTTGGACTGTTTTGACTAAATTTTTTAATGATATTCCACACTGAGATCAATGGTGGAGAAGAATTTGGATTTTCCAAAACAATTGAAAGTTGAATGAAGGTCAGGAACAAGGACAGACTCAATTTCCATCTTTTTATTAATTTTGTAGTGATCTACGACCATTCTATGTTTACCATTAGGTTTTGGAACCAAAAAGGCTGGACTCTCATACTGTGATGGGAAGGGTTTAATTACACCTTTATCTAACAACTAGCTTTTACCAGCGGCTTCGCTCGCATGGTTATAATAACAAACTTATAGGGAGAAATAATGGTATTTGTTAGTAGACAGACACTGATCATAAACACAGAACAGAGCACTAACGATGTCATTTTTTGGTGCTAGAATCGTTCTTTTACATAGCCACTGGTCGTCATTTATATTTATTTGTAGATCTGGGTAAACACTAGCAATCAGTTCCTTATCACTTTGCACCAAATTGCTAAAATCCCCCGTTAGTGACACACAGCTCGGCATCTGTTTCTAACAGCACATCTCCAATTTTTAATAGTGTATCAGCATAATGTCCTGTATCAACGTCATTGTAGAGGTGCACTCTCATATTTGTCGTCAAGCTGAATTTCTTGACATTTGCCCATAAGACAGGCTTTGATTTCATCTGCAGGTGTGCCCCTCTGAATCACCGGTACAGTTTGGCGGAAGTCACCAGTCAGTAATACAACCATTCCTCCCATAATGTCTGTATTGTTTTGTATATCCAGTAGAGTTCGGTTTAGAGCCTCTGACATAATCCCTGTCACTAAGTTTTATTTCATACTCTAAAAATAATTTTGTCTACTGGACAAAATTTAAAGGAAATGTGTTGTGCCTGAATGTCTAACATAAATCCAGTGGATGCCATTAAATCGATCCCTTAAATAAATGACAAAATGAGGTTTTTTGGAACCAAACATTTGTGCAACCAAGTAAAATGTCCAATCTTTAATTTAAGAGTTGTACAGCACACAATATGTGTCACTGGAAGCTACATAACACTGAATTTTGCAGGCTTCTGCAGATTTTACCAACTTTAAATCCATCAATTGCTCAAATAGTTTACCCGAAATAATGGTGCGTGCAGATCCTGAGTATATCAGCACATTAACAGACAATAGTCTCAATTTACCTCAACACAAGAAGTAGCAACCTTTTGGACATCCACTACATTGAGGAAACTTGCTTGAAACACCTGATATTGTTTTTCCACTTCACAGGGGTCATAAGGACCAAAAATATATTGAAAGCGATGACAACAATTTACTGTTTGTACTAGGTGAGCATTGTATTGAGAATTGGCAAAGTTGCAAGCTTGGCGGGGAATGATTGCACACATTTCGTCCCCGCGGGACATGTTTTTTGCCTGTAACTTGAACATTTTGCAATAACATACCAGGTTTCTTGCAATAATTGCAGGTGGGAATACTGCGAGATTTTGACGAATCCTTAGCAGTGCTGCTCTTGTAATTTGAAAGATGAGGTGTCTGCACCTACTGAATTGACACCAGACTCATGGGTTTTACCTTTTATGGGAGCTATCCCCTGATTTCTCTGGAAATCTGCACTGTCCAAAAAAGGTTTTGAGTTTCTGGTCAGTATACAGAATATTTTGAGAATGGATGCAAACTGTCTAATTCCACGAATGAGTTAGGTTTACCAAAAAAGACCAAACGTGAGCGCTCTCAAGGTTCTAAACCTTCTAAAACTGTATTGACAATGTCACTCTTATACGACAAATGCAAAACTACACCAGCATCTTTAATGCTACAGTAGAGCACCCCTCAACCGGAATCGTCGGGGGAAGGGCTATTCTGGTTGAGGAAAAATTCCGGTTAAGGGAAATGAGGGTGGGATGTGTGAAAAATAACACATTTTTAGTCTGAACTCCTGTATATGTGCACATAATTTTAACTTAAGAAATCAATGAGTGTAAATTATTAGTTTTATCCTTAAAGTTACAAAACCATTTAAAAAAAACACTTAAGTTCTGTTTATGAAATGTGAGTCATAAAACTCCCGGCGTTGCGTTAAGGACCTTCATTCTCAACCTTCTAGCGGGGATTCTTACCTCTTCGCGCGTGTGTCTGCGTGAGTAAGTGAGATCTGGATATCATGTTACTGTTTGTTGACGTGCATTTGATAAAACTTCCCGAAGTATAGCAAATTCCGTTGGGAGTCTTTCCCTTACTGCATGGCACGTCGGCACAACATACATTTACAAGAGCAGGGCTGACATGTTATAGACCAAGTTCACAAAGTACCGTATTTTGGCGTGTATAGGTCGAAAAAAAAAAAAAAAAAAAAGGGGGTGCGGCGGGTTATTTACGAGATATTGTCATAAAAAAAAATTTTCCCCCTAAACCATGTTCAGAAATTTGTCAACAAACAATACGTTCTAATGTTTTAACTTAGTTTCTAAGGAAGTCAAAATATAATAAGAAATGAATAGCTCATCACATGTGTTTAAACGCGTATGGGTCGCAGCATATTTCAGCCTGTCTCTCTTCGACTGTTCTGCTTTATATCACCTCTAGCCGCCATTATGCTTGCGCACTTCTTTTCTCTTTTTTCTTTCCCCCTCTCACTTGGCGCCCTTCCTTTTCACCACCACCTCCTTCCCTCTGCCACAACAACAGCCATCCAGCACCAAGCAAGCTTGCTTGGACCCTTTTCTTTCTCACTCCTTCCTCCTCTTTTTTGTTTGTCTTGCTCTCTCTCTCTCTCTTTCGTTGAATGAGTCAGCCAGCAGTAGCTGTGTGTGTGTGTGTGACGCCGCACGCACCATACCATTGCCTGCTCTGCAATAGCCGGCCGAGCTGGCAGGCTACGCACGGCGCACATGTTCTGCAATTTAAACACAATGTTGAGGCATTTTGACATAAATACAAAAGTTTTATTTACGCGGAATACTGCGCTGTTGCGACTTTTCAGCAGGCGGAGGCCAGGCGGCGTGGCAACGATAACGTTCAATGGCAAATTTATTAGTTTGACGTTGCCATAGTTTGCTGTTGCCGCACTAACACAATGAGGCCCGGCAATATTTACGGGAATACAAAAATTCAGTGCGGCCTATACTTGAAATATTAATTATCCCTAATTTTTCATCAAAATCTTCTGGTGCAGTCCATACAAGCCAAAATACGGCACATGTACACTAACATGTTAGAATACTGAATTCTGAAAGTCGCACCGCTAAAACCAACGGCATGTGTCGCACATTGCCATTAGTCACTGTCACTTGTGTTATTATGCAGCATAGCTGTAGCTGNCAACGGCATGTGTCGCACATTGCCATTAGTCACTGTCACTTGTGTTATTATGCAGCATAGCTGTAGCTGTGCCACATGGGCCAGCTGTCTCTTCACCGTGCTAGTCTGGTGTGAGCAACGAAAGACCTCTTGCGAGCACGGGAAAGTTATGGCATAACTTTGCGATGTTTGAATTTTTTTTTGGAAAATTAGTTCCGGATAAGGGGAGTTCCGTTCAAGGGAATTCCAGATAAGGGGTGCTCTACTGTACTAACATATGCTGACAATGATTCTTTAAGCTCTTGCAATCAGTTAAACATCTTAAACTGTAATTGTGTAAGTAATCTGAATGGAATGAAATAATTAAGAATGTCTGCATGATAAGCATCAAATGTAGCATGTTGAGAAATAGCTAGTCTGATTTTTCTCACTCAAAGGTCCCTGCGTAAAGGTATAAATGATTACCAGAAATTGGGTCTTAGGTGCCGTTCTGCTCTGGTGCAGTTTCACAATGGTTTTAAAAAATACCACGAAATTGGACACCTGTAAACCACTGGTGACCGGGAATTCATGCAACATTCTTTCAAGACGATGGGTAATTTTACTGAACAATGGTGACATAAAATTTTGTCCAGTTGGTACACCCGAAGCTGATATGAGCAGCATGGTACTGAATACTTTACTAGCATGTGAGATAGATGAAGTGATTGGCATAGAATGATGTACAATGGAGAGATGTGTAATACTGTGATGGAAGTGGAAGGGTTACCAAATAGGTTAGTTTGGGTGGGTGCTGGAATTGGAATGGTGGTGGACACAGTACTGACATTAAGAGCGGCAAATTGCTCAGTAACCATAGAGGTTTGAACATAAGATTAATGTTTCTGGTATTCATCGGCTTTAATATGATCAACAGCCTTAAATAGGAATTGCACCTGAGCAGCAATATTGTGCAGAGATTGAACCTGAATTTTTTAAAGTTTGACAAAAAATTTGGTTAACAAATTTTGGGCTTGCTTCCTTAAATGAGGGAGCCTTTGCTTAGGTCATGAATAGACTGAAGGACTGGAGTCATTGTCAATGGTAAGCAATATTTCCTGGAGAAGAATTATTTCTGAAGCAGAGTGCAGGATTCAGACTCACTACTTATATTAGCTAGATGATTAAAATCAATTGAGGTGTCAGTATTAATTCCAACACGCAAAGTACTCCTAAATGACATAGTGGTGTTCTCAGGAGGTTGAACACAACTAATGATGCACTCATTTTGACACTTGTCCTTGACAAGATGCTCTGGTAAAATAGCTGCCATGGTAAATAGAACATAAGACACAAAGGAGACACAAAAAAAACCACTTAAAATATTCTAAGTTAAATTAACCCCAAAATATGCAGTGTGCCGACACCAAAATCCCAAAACCAAAAAGCCCACATAAAAGGGAAGGCACACTGCATGCACAAATGGTACACATTTATACACAAACATGAGACTCTGCTGTTAGTTGTTCTACACCACACCTCTCGTCGTTAGCTCTGGCACAGGAACTACACAAATTAGTTAGATACCAATGCTTTAGCCCCACAAAGCATAAAACTACTCATGAGAAGTATGGGAGGGCAGCTTCGATTGAGCTAGTTGTGCAGTGTGTCTGCCACCTGACACTAAAATATAACAAGGTGGTCCGAGCCTAGCTTCCAGCACCTTTACATTAAATAATTAATATAATCAACATATAGAGCAATTAAGATGTTATTAAAAGATTAATAAAAGTTTTGTTTAAACTTGTTTTTTAATAACAACCAACAAAACTATAAACTTTATATAAAAAACAATAGATGTAACAATATCACAATAGCAGATTTGACAATAACTGACACAAACATTTTGAAATGAGCCGTTTCATTTTTTTTTGTTTTTTCTTTTTTGTTTTACATAATGATGCAATGTTATAAATTAGCAATTTTAATGGTTGGGATCCCAAACAATATTCAATTGAAGTACTAAGATTTAGGTTATTTATAATATTTTATTTAGGTTATCCAAATTTTGAAAAGAAAAAAAAATTGAATTCTTCAGATTGTTCAGGTCTTTTAAAACAAAATTATGCTGGACGAGCGACTTGATGTGCTGGATGCTGGCACATACACATGATGAACAGATGGAATAAATAAAACAAAGGCTCGACTTTCCTGCTAATCTACCACATATTTACAGGAACACACTTGCAGCACCAAAGTTCAACGACAGCCAGGCATCAGGCAAGACACCCAAACACCAAGAGCAGAAACGTGGACCAGCATCAACAAGGCATGCCGGAAAATGCTTAAGTTAAAACAATGCAAAAAATAATAGCCAGAGATAAAATAATTCACAAGATCAAGGCATAAATAAATATAAAAGGAACTTCTCAAATGCGGTAAAAGTTGGACNCAGAGATAAAATAATTCACAAGATCAAGGCATAAATAAATATAAAAGGAACTTCTCAAATGCGGTAAAAGTTGGATGAAAGTCCATAATTAAAAGATAAGGAGAGACACACCAAATAACGAAACTACACCATTATAAAAGAACAAGCAAGGAGGAAGTAGAAGGGTGTGCATTATGAAAATAACAATGAATGTCACAGATTTCAAGTCGCTTGAAGCAACACCAGTAACAACGACAAGTATTTTGTGAATTTACAATAATAATGATTAATACAAGAGAACTGGATAGAAAATTACAGAAAAGCAAAAATAATACTTTTTATTTCATATTTTACATAATTATTTTCATTTCAAGGAAAATTATTTTAAAATACTTTAACTTGATTAGCTCACACTTTGAACTGGTCTCCTATAAATTTTAAAATTACATCTTGACAGAAATATACAAATACTTATAGTTACATAGACAAGGTGACAGTGATATTAATTAAGCGTGATCGTACATGAGAAAATAATGCACATGTAAACAAAATGGTAGGTGCTGAAAAGTAAAACTGCTTTGCCATAAACAAAAAAAAAATGAATTCTCAGAAAGAGAAAACACGAACAGCAAAAAACAAAAAAACATAGCAAGTGCCTAGAAATGGCACAAAAGCCTTTGGTGGATCTGTTTTGTAGGGAACATGTAAGCAGCAAACAGCTGCACCATCATCTACAGCCGCAAGGTACACAGTACACACTCTTGTAGCTTGCCATTGTGAATGAATGAGACGACTTTTGAAAGAAATAGGAGAGGACATCAAAATGTTTATTTTGGAAGACAATCAAGGAGCAATAGTTATCGCTAAAGGAATTGCACACCCTAAGGGAACTCGCCACATTGACGCTAAATTACATTTAATTAAGGACTTGATATCACAAGGGATAGTATAAATTTGGTACGTGCCAAGCAGTGAAAACTGTGCTGATATGTACAAAACAGCATTGGATAAGAACATGTTCATAAAATTTCGTGATAGTGTTGGACTATTGGGTGAATAGTTTTGGGCAATTTAAACTTAAAGGATAGTTTAAATTGAAAGGGGGAGGGGAATGTTGACCTCTATGCAGTCGTTCTATGGACGTTTTCTCTAAGATATTGATCTGCTTTCATGCACTCATTATGCTTGCTTTTTCACTAAGATTTCATTTTCAAAACAATTGTTATCATTTATAAAATGTTATTATTCATAAACATTTCCTCTCTATTTTTATTTATATATATTATAAATGAAATATGATGTATAAAAAACATATGAGTAAAAGTTTAATTTAACCATGAATAAGATACTTCTAACACAAGCAAAGGACAATTCTAGATGATTAGTACAAAAAAGAAAACATTCCTGTGAATACTGTAATGAATGTATTTCACAAACTTAAATATAACATGAAAGTTAAACTCTCCAAGTTTTCATGGACATTTACTGACNTGTAATGAATGTATTTCACAAACTTAAATATAACATGAAAGTTAAACTCTCCAAGTTTTCATGGACATTTACTGACGTTCAATATCAGTGCAATTTGTGGCCTTCGAGGCCACATCACTGGCTTATCATTGAACCCACCAAAGCCAATCCAGCATTGTAGAAGATGCTCGCTGAGGTGAGTGTGTATGAGGTTATGCCAATGTGGTGGGGCACCGTCTTGCTACAATAGAGAGTTGGGTACCACTTCTTCCTTCTGGGGAAACAACTACCCTATCTAGGTAGGNTGTAATGAATGTATTTCACAAACTTAAATATAACATGAAAGTTAAACTCTCCAAGTTTTCATGGACATTTACTGATGTTCAATATCAGTGCAATTTGTGGCCTTCGAGGCCACATCACTGGCTTATCATTGAACCCACCAAAGCCAATCCAGCATTGTAGAAGATGCTCGCTGAGGTGAGTGTGTATGAGGTTATGCCAATGTGGGTGGGCACCGTCTTGCTACAATAGAGAGTTGGGTACCACTTCTTCCTTCTGGGGAAACAACTACCCTATCTAGGTAGGTTATCCCCGTAATGACAGACTCTGCAAAGACACAATGCAGTTGATTATAGCGCAGAAAACATTAACCTTAGGAGAATCAATTTCAAGTTCCTGTGTAGCATGCATGTTTCCTGTGCCCCAAAATCTCAAATAATGTCCGTTCACATTGTCATCTAAGAAAAAAGCAGCTTCGTCAGTGAACACACGTCTGTCCACGAAACCATCCACCTCCATCTGTGCTTGCAAATCCATGCAGAACTCTCTCCGTTTTGGTNGAACACACGTCTGTCCACGAAACCATCCACCTCCATCTGTGCTTGCAAATCCATGCAGAACTCTCTCCGTTTTGGTTTGTCAGCTGGTTGTAACGCTTGTACCATGAGAAATCTGTACGGTTTGAACAGCAGATAATTCCCTGCTACGCACACACAGATGTTTGCAGCACGTTAGTTCTCTGCTGGCACGACACATTGATTTTTTGGAACTTCATGCGCAGCTCACACAAATTTTTCCAACATTACATTGCTGACGGATGGACGTCCTATGTTTTCCTCTTGCATATGTACCCTAACGCCAGTTAAATTGCATAGGAAAAATGTTGAGCAATGAGGGTTTTCAGCAGCAAATGGCCCCAAGGACGGGGCACCAATTTAACGCTGGTTGTATTGTGTAGGACATCAGATAACTGGAATAAGAATTCACCATAAAGTTCGGCGCCAATTTAATGCCTGTTGGCTGGGTGGTGTTGGGTTAATGGAATTTTTCAGGGGCAGTGAAAAACATTGTTAGGTGGGTTTGGAGTTACGATACCCGACTAGACTCAAGACACCACCGGCAGGCAGTGTCGATTGCTGCTNCATTGTTAGGTGGGTTTGGAGTTACGATACCCGACTAGACTCAAGACACCACCGGCAGGCAGTGTCGATTGCTGCTGATGATGATCTCAGGGTATGGCGAGCCATTTGCCCGGACGTGCACAGTCCCTCGGTTAAATTGTTGGATGAGTGCCTCTGGACAGGAAAACCAGGCATTCCCTACACCTGATACTTAAGCAGGAATGACGTAGACCTATTTAGGCTGACCCACACGCCTTTAACTGATAAAAGCTCGGNACTGAGGGCACACTGGTACTGGTTGATGCGGTGGACACGCGGTGTAGCAAACGGTCTGGAAAGTAGGACGCTGTCCTGCGACAAAGGCACCCCTCCTTCTGCTGAAACCTTTGCAGGCCGCATATCTTCAGGCACTGCAGGGACAGGCTATGGTCCCACAATGGAGGGGGCCGCAGGATGTATGGGACCCTTGGGTAGCCTGAATGGTGCTGGTGCGGCTGCTACTAGTGTTGATGTGGATGGCCTGCTGCTGTCTGGGATGCGGTGGCATCACAGCAGGTCAGGCACGTCTGCGCTGGTTGACGTCTCTGGCGGGAAGGGGCGCAAGCTGAGTGCATCACTGCCGCCATCACTGCTCCTGCTGTTGCTCCGTTGACCCCACTACCGCCGGTAGTGACCTGGGCTGGCAGTGACCGAGGGGGGTTTGATCACCTGGTGGTGACCCCTCCACTGGCAGCTGCGTTCCTGCTGTGGTACTACCTCAGTGCATCACCCCCTTATCCACGGTGGACACCTCAGGAAGCCATTCTGACGCAGTCGACAGTGCGTCAGGAGGCCCCGGGGTGTCACTTGTTGCGGCCAAGGTGAGGGGGGTGGAGGCCCCCTTCACTTCAAGGTGAGCGCAGTGACGCCAGGTGTAGTGACATGGGCAGACCGTGGTGCTGCTTCCCCTTGCTCATGCTGGTGGTACGTCTTGGATGGCATTGGCGTGGGGACGGTGACACTGGGTGGCACCGCACCGCCTGCGATGATGGAGCTACCACCTTGACTGTCTCCGAGAGGTGCCTGGACACCAGGCATCATCATGCTTGCCGGCCCTTGTAGATGCTCCTCCGAGGGAGGTACTGATGCACCTTTCTCCTGCGTGGGTGGTCGGCGAACCTCGACATCAGGTTCACCATCATGGGGCACATGGTGCAGCATCATCGTTGATGTCACTTGGTGTTAGGCACATGCCATGCCGGTGCACCATGACAATCTTACTGCCCAGCCGGACCAGGTAGGTGATAGGTCCGATGGCTCGTGCAATCGCGTGCTGCCTGCTCCACTTCACCGCAAAGCCCGCACAAAAGTATCTACGGGCTGCGGACTCAAGGTGCGCACGGACGTAAATATTCTGATTGGGTCGCAGCCGAGGTAGTGGTCGCGTAGTGGTCGGCAACCACCGTGCAATGTAACCTCGCTGGTGAGTGCGTACCTCTTGGTGCTCCCTCTCATGCCGTTCATGTTGGGTGTCATTGCTGACTGGGTCACCACTATCTTCTGCCAACGGGCAGTCAAACTCACCAGGCAGGGTGAGGTTGTGGCCCAGCAGAACGTCGGCAGGTGACTTGCTAGTGGCGGCGTTGACACGTCGACGGAGGGTGAAAAGAGCGGCAGGCAGATGGTCG
The DNA here is from genome assembly GCA_002778355.1 of Clitarchus hookeri. Lineage (NCBI taxonomy): Eukaryota > Metazoa > Arthropoda > Insecta > Phasmatodea > Phasmatidae > Clitarchus > Clitarchus hookeri. The sequence goes on from NQII01001048.1 coordinate 59,442, forward strand.
GCCCTCTGTGGGGTTGGCAAGTGGGTGGTAGATTGTCGTCTTCAGGTGTAGCACTCTCCAAAGGGTACACAATTCGCGCCACTTCCTGTCGGTGAATTGCATGCCATTATTGGTAAACAGGTTCTGTGGATATCCTCATCTGGGGAAGAAATCTGTCTGCAGCACCTTGGCAACACTCGTGGCTCTTGCGCTACTGACAGGGTATGCCTCGACTCACTTGGAGAAGTTACTGGTGACTACCATGATGAATCTCTTCCCCCTGAAGAACTGGGGTAGAACCCCATGAGGTCGAGAGAGACAGTTTCAAAGGGCTTAATGGGCAGTCGGGTCTCTTGTTGTTGTACCCTGTCAGCTCATCATANAGGTCGAGAGAGACAGTTTCAAAGGGCTTAATGGGCAGTCGGGTCTCTTGTTGTTGTACCCTGTCAGCTCATCATACATTTTAATTGGTTGTATTTAACACACTGTTGCACGTACCTGCGTGCGTGCTTGGTTAGTCCGGGCAAAAAAAATGTTCATGCACATTGCGAATTGCTTGCTCCGTCGCCAGGTGTCTGATACGTTGCTATCATGCGTGTGTCTCAGTACCTGCTCTCTAACACTGGAGGGAACAAACAGTCTCCACACGTCATGGTTACTAGGTGAACATGTTTCTAAACGGCCATCTATTACATGTCAACACTCGACAGCTTGCTGAGTGCAACGGTCTTTCTGTGCTCAAGTGAATGCGCACTTTTAATTGTGCTTGCACCACATCATGGTATAGGTCACGTACAGTGAGGTTATTGTTGGTGGCATTTATCTGGTGAAGGCTTACCTCACTCAGTGATTCGTGCATTGTTGGTGGTAAAATCTCCTCTCACTCTGTGTCATCCTGCACGACGTCAGTGCAAGGTGACCTGGACAGTGCGTCTGCTAGCTAGTTTACGCTTCCCAGGACATGCTCCACGACGAAGTAAACTTGACGAAGCAATGCCCACTGAGTCGGTTTGCTGTGTGCCTCGCGCATGGCGTGGAGCCATACTAGGCAGCGGATGTTAGTGCAAAGCGCTGGTATTCCAAGTACGTGCAGTACTTCTTGATGGACCATACCACTGCTAAGCATTCACTTTCGTTGACGTTGTACCTCCGCTAAGTTGGTCCAAACTTGGCACTAACAAAGTCGATGATGTGACGTCCGCCATTGTTATTGCACTTGTAGAGGACTGCACTGAGTCATCCTTGGCCAGCATCGGTCTGCAGATAGAGATGTTTTGTGGTGTCGTACCTCGCCAAGGTCAGGCACACTCGGAAACATGACTTGATTTGCTGGAAGGCGTCGTCGGTGTAAACGTCCCACTGCAACTGCTGCTGGGTTGACAGCAGGTCGGTGAGTGGTGCAGTGATGACGGGAATTTCCTGGATGTGCCACTGGAACCAGTTTATTAGCCTAAAGAATTTCTGGAGCTGCTTGCGCATACGTGGTGGTGGGTACTCGTCAATCAGCAGCAGTTGTTCGGGGTTGGGTTTTATACCTTCCTCGTCAACGACATGCCCCAGGAAGTCTATGCTGGTCTTTCCAAGGTGGCATTTTACAGTTGCCCATGTTCCAGCAAGTTACATGAGACTATTGCAGCTAAAGATGATTGACACAAAAACGTGAAAGCACCCGGAGTGTGACGCAGCATGTTCCGACCCCTTGAGACACTCGAATGTGACAATCTGACGTCTTTACGAGGCACTGACTATGGCAGCACACCACTCGCCCTGCACTACTTTCAGTTTCGCCCGCCAGGGGGTATGAAGTTGCGCTCTACTACTCTGCACTCTCCTGCTTGCAGCACTGCACTGTGCACTGAGGGTACACTGGTGCCGGTGGATTCACTGCGTGGCAATCTGTCTCGAAGGCAGGACTTTGACCAGCTTCAAGCCTGTCTTCTTAAACTGTTTTACCTAACTTGTGATGATGTGAAGGTGAGTGCTTCTTTAGCAATCTCATTCCGTAAATGTCTCTGAACAACAATTACAGTTGACATTATGCATATTCTAGGATGCAAAAAGCTTTTTCTATCACTAATGCCACCATTTTGATTAACAGCATATCTCAGGAGTGAGTTTCGATGTTTCAATATTGGCATTGTTGCCAACAGAAACTTGGTAAGTTTAACTTTAATGATATATTTATATCTGTGAAATATATTCATTACATCTGTCACAGGAATGTTTTCTTTTTGTGCCAATCATTTAGAACTATCCTGTATAAAATGCTTGTGATACATGATATATTTAGGAAACAACTAAACATGTCATTAATTGGATGATTTCTCAAAGGTTTGATTCAAAAAGTGTGAAGATATTGCGAACTGACTATATTTAGGTTACCAATGTTCCATATTGAGAATTAAACATTAAAAGCTGTGTAAGAAAAAACTTTTGCAAAAATTTTGTATATTTTTTTGGAGCCAAAGGTGACTAACAGCATTTCATTCAATAAATTGTAAAGTTATAATATTGAAAACAAATTACTTGTACTTCATGTACATATGAGGCGCTGTCCCGGGCTGACAGCATATATGCCAGGAAATAACCAATCACGTCATACATAGGAAGATTTTTCAAAGGTTTAATTAAAAAAGTATGAAGAAACTGCAAACATTTCTGGACCGAAAAAAAAAAGAATGTTGTGCACGGGTAGACGTCAACGGGGATGTTATATGTGGGTCGCACTGTAACTGCTTGTAGTCCTCTTACTGCTGATGAAGACTGATGAAGAATCAGAGATTTCAGTGCTCGTCAGCAGTAACAGAAGGTGGCCACGGTGTGTTGGTCATGCAGCCAACTTGACATTCTCTGATATCCCACAGCCATAAATCATGTGCGCATGTTTAGTAGTTCTAAATGTGTTCTTTGCTATTAAATCAAACACAAATTTACTATGATTTTATTAAAAATTTTAATAAAAATGTTATAAAAATAAAAAACATACCAATACTTTTTAGAGTAAAAAACATTTACTTATTTGTAGCATTAATACATCTTAACACACTGTCATCTGATTTCGTTCCTCGGCCAGGTCATATGTCATGCATGCACAAGGTGCACAGTGATGTGATGCATGAGCTACAAGTGTTCGGTGTGTGTGCATGTGGTGTAGAGTGCACGGCCGAAGACAACAGTAAAAAATGGTTCATATTAGTATCTAAAGTTTTTATGTATTTATTTTACAATGCATTCTTGTAAACGTTTTTGTAAATTAGAAAGTAAAGGTCTTTATTTGTTCACTTTGCCATGCACTCTTGTGCATATTTTTGTGAATCAGTGTAGTGTGTTTTCTTTCTATAACTCTTCATGCAGGTGGTCTGCATGGAGCTACCATTTACGACGTGGACTAGTGTCCCGCTTCCGACGACCACTTAGATGTCTCGCCTCAGAGCTCAAGCCGGAGGGCTGCGTACTGCATGGCCTGCGGGGGTTTTAACCTTGTTTGCACCAATTCTTAATTCTGCCTGGTGCTATCTTGCCTCCATAGTCGGCCTGGCACTTCCACAGATTCAGATGCCAGATTAATAATAATGTCACATTAGAGTTTTTTTTTCCAGGTGTAACTTTATGTGTCTACCTCAAACTGGTTCAGACGAGGCCTCATGTTAAGTATTTTTGCAGCACAGCACTATTGTACAGTTCTCCATATATTGCATTTGAATTCCTGTAGTGCCACGCAAATTTTGTTGTCAATTTAATGTGTAATAAATGCAGGATGGCTCTGGATCTAACATGCATGTAATTGCATATATTTACTTAGTTTAAGTGACCAGCCTCCTCTTACATGCATTTGGCATGCTCAGTTGCCTACAACGGAGCACAAGAATATGCATCAACATTAAATGTTTTGCCTCGTGGTGACATAACAACCCTGGTAAGATTTTCTACTCACTTCATGGCCATGTGCAAAATCGCAGCCTGGCTCCCTGCGACAAAATCTGCAGCCTTACCAATTAATACCGATAACAACAAGTTTCTAATCCTTTGAAAATCTAATCCTAATGGTCAAAATAAATGCAGTAGAGGAATGGTCTGCCAGTTAATGTAAAAAAAAAAACGAAGCAAGGAGACTTCTACTGCTGCACTAGTTTGTAAAACAAACAATATTACCCTGCAACCACTTTGAATACCACACCATTGCAATTTTCTCTGCTGAGAGATAATAATTGACTTTAATTTTACATTTACATTTGCATGCAGGGTATAATAAATAAAATAATTCACAACAGGGGGTGGGGGAAACAATATTAAACTTATAAATGAAATGGTTGAATATTCTAAATTTTTTGGTATTTGGTCAAACTGAATGCTATATTTGATTCCACTTTGCAAGAGCATCTGCAATAACAATGAACAAGACAATCGGACAGAAAATCAAGTCAGACACCAGAACTTAAAGGAAATATATCTCAAATAAATCCATACAGCTTATAACAAAGCCATGTTAGAGCTGAAATCGTAGGAAAAAATGGTGAAGAACAAGATGCTTTTATAATCATGGACTGTTCTCTAAATATCTCTCTGAATCAGCAAATCTCTATAAAACAATGGAGTATAAACAACAACATACTGAAAATGAGGAACGCTTTGCAAAGTTTTTCATGGCAGAAAGAACTATTTAATAAGAGCTTGCAGATTACATAGTCAACTAACTGGAACACCTAGGCTTGTCACCGGAAAACTGTAACAGACAAAGTTATGACAATGGTAACGACTTGTGCAGAGAAAAAGTGGTATTTAAAGAAAACTTCTCAACATGAACCCCTTCAATTTCTTTGTACCTTCTGGAAGCCACAACTGAAACTTGATTTTGGGTGATGCTGCTTCATATTTCACTTAGAGGTAGTTGTTACCAGGTGAGATGTGGGGCATTATTACAGTTCATACCATTTTGTTGAAACCATGTGATAACCCTATGTTATCTGAGCATTTTAATTGAAGCACCAAAATTTTTAATACTATGTTACTATTTTGCTCAGAATTTTTAATATGTATGTCTTGCTATACCCACTTGCTGGGACTTTTATGTGTAGAGTCGCGATTATATGGCGAACCACAATAAAACAAAATAACAATAAAAAATACTGCAAACCAGAAAAAAAACGCGAAATGATAATTTATGATGAAATGCTGACTTCCCAGGGGAAAAAACTATTTGTCACAAGTTTTACTGAAAAGTTGCAAAAATATTAGGAGATATTATCAAAAATAAAATATTTTTTCTACAGCAATTTCTATTTTTCTTTGCATTATGGATTTATAACCTAAATTTTTACCATTCCTGCACCAACGTAATATAAACATAAACACTCTCGGAAGTTACAACAAAGATTGCATGGTTGCTGGTACGATACTTAAGATGCATTTCCTGGTAGTCAAACACAGTAATATCAACATAACACAAACCGAAATGAAGCGCTAATGGAGTGTGTCTTTAAAATTGTGTTGGGGTTTTTCTTGGTTACGAAAACATCTATGGCTATTATCCGTTATTTTTGTTTACTATAAGAAATGTGCTGTATTTTGTCGCGATAAATCAACATAACAATTTTTAAGCAAAAATATTTAATAATGCAGAAGAACAAAGTATCTGCAAAGGATAGGCCTAAGGAGTTTGTTGCAGGCGGTTTTTAGTTATGTGGGGCGATATTAATGTATAAATTTTGTAACCATAGACTTGAGTATGGAAGACGCGATACTTTAGTGAAACACGTGGCAAGTGTAAAAAATAAAAAGGCAAAGTTGAGTTGTAAATCCTGGAAATGACAAATTTCAATTACAGAATCTGTGAACATCTCAAAGCAGATAAAGGATGATAAAGATGATTTCATCATGAAAACAACTAAATATTTAGTTTCCGCTAATATCCCGGTGGAAAAATGAGACACTACTGGGCGCCTATGCTCAACTTTTCATTTGTATATGAAACACCCACGTTACAGTTCGAAAAGCGCTTTTGGAATGGTTGAACACTTCCCACACCCTTGTATATGAGCTTTGTATACGAACCGCTACTTGTCTAGTGGCGGGCACTCAAAATGGGACTCTCATATGCGAGCAACCAGGAAAATATCGATGGCAGGAAAAGATGTTGACAACAACATATTCTTGAAAATACTCACATTTAAAACAAAGAAATATTTGTAATAACAACAGTAAATTAAATAAATGAAACTGTTGACGTACATATGTCTCCATTTTTGGCAAACAGATTAAACTCTCTTAAAATATTTTTTTTTAAATTTTATTTTGCATGAGCACTTACTGTGAAGTATGTAAAAACATAATTTATTTCATACAAAAATAATGTACTGCTACACATAATGTAAATTCAAAATATAAAGAAAACCCTCATAAGTATAAACATAATAGCAAATAAAAAGCCTTATTATTAACTGAAACTTGAACTAGACACAAATTTTCAAGTGAAGATGACTGTTACACTGTAAAAATTACTTTTCTCAAAATTTTTAAACACATTATTTTGATGTTGCGCACCTGTGCGATAAAGCCTGCCTGGTAAAACAATATTCACGACATTAATTATATTTTGTTGAAAGTTTGGAACTGGTATCGAAAGGGAACACTTTATTTAAGTATACAGATGCGTGAAAAACGTCACATAAAATAAAAACTATATTAATTCATTTTTTTTATCCTTTCCCTAATAACATTGTTTTCTTGTCCTGCATACATTGAAGAATTGAGTTAAATCCTAAAAAAGATTATCGAGTCTGTGGAGAGTTCTAGAACTCTATGCCTGATGAAGCTGTTAACCAGCAAAATGTCGCGATCGCGCAACCACGTGAAAAATGTGTTGTCCTTCTTTGCGTGTGTGTGGGCCTGTCAACAAGTACTAGACTGTGAGTACTTGGATTCCTGTCCTCCTATATATTTTTGGTAGTCTAGCGGCCTACTCATACGCTTAACTCAAGCAGTTAACTCAGTAGTAGAGTTACTACATGTCAGTGTGAAACACAGATTGAGTAGTCTGTTGTTACTTGTATAAGTCAGACGTACATATTAGAATAGGCTACTACACGACAACACAATATTAACGTGCTGATTGCGGAATTAGTACATATTGATGAATATTTATAGCAGACTGTAACTGCAATGTAAATAATTAACATTACATGTAGCTTTGGTGCATCTGTTTTGTACTCGTTTGTTGTACCTTCACTGCATGCACTGCAAATTAAATACGTATAACTTAAATATATTTAGCATTGCCATTATGAGAAATAAATTATGAAAAGCTACAGTTATGTTGGGCATTTAAGTGTGATTTATACAAATAAAAATATATTGTCCAAGTCAACCGAGATTTGAACAGGAAAGTTTTAGTTAACAGATTGCCACCTTCACTGCTCTACTGGAGCCATTAGAGACAGCAGAGGAAAAAGATATGAATATTTCATTTTTTTTTGTGATGTTTATTTTCATGTTTGGTTCATTTGGTTACTTTATCGTTTATGTAAATAATAAGATTTATTATTTACTCTTATAAACGATTTTGATACCCTAGTAGCCATTTTAACAGCCAAGTCTCAACTCAAGAACTAATTTCTAATTTTGTATGCGAGCTCTAGCGAGTGCAGTATACCAGTTTCCAGGAAGCAGAATTTGTATGCAAAAATGACCATTTGAATTTGTTTGAATTCGAGTGCTCGAGCTGTACTTTCAAGAATAGCCCCCTGCACTTAGATCATGGTTTCAAAAGTGTGTGAAGGGAGGTGGTAATGTACCGACTGCAGAATGGCTTCCAAAGGATACATTCCAATTCTTGCTGAACATAAACAAGAAATAAAAAAAATCCTAGATTATAAAAATTTCAATTTCTGTCATGCATTACAAAACTACTGACAGTAATGGATACTGTGTGATTATTATTTTCAGGACCCTCTGCCTAGCACAACATAATCTTGACATCTTGCTGCATCAGTTCTTTCAAATTCTGTAGATTCTTCATCATGTGTTCGTACGGTTTTGGACACATTAAGTAAATATGAAGTTGACATTCTCTAGTGTGTGCATTTGTATCAGACTCAGCTAGGTACATGACAAAATGTGCCACAACACTCCAGCATGTACTTCATGTGCAGTGCTGGGCACACAAAATTCATCTGATTGGAATGGTGTGGCAAGCTAACCTTGAGGAACTTAATGTTGTAGTTAAGGTAAAAAATTCATTTCAGAATACAAGAAAGCGTAAACAACAATACCTGGAATTTATAAACACCAAGAACTCTCACAATCCTGAAACGCAAAAGCCTTTCCCATAGCCAGTTGTTACCAGATGGAACACGTCGTTCGATTCTTTTGTGTACCTCAGTAAAGATAACAAGATATTTTTGGATGTTTTGGAAATCTTGCGAGAACACAACAGTGGTATCACATTCCTGAAAGAAATGTCTATAGAGAAAGTATGTGTTGTGAAAGCTCAAGCTTTGGGGACTGCGGTGGTGTAGTGGAAAGACTACTCGCCTCCCACATAGACGAACCGGGTTCAATTCCCTGCGGGGTCACTACCGTATTTTCGCATGTAAGAATCTGCCGGACGATGCAGCTGGCTGCTGGTTTTTTCGGGGATCTCCTGTTTCCCCAGCCCTTTCATTCCGGCGCTGCTCCATACTCATCTTCCTTCACCCTCGTAGGATCTCAAAAACTCGCTGTTAAGAGCAGCTGAAATCTCTTCACTCAAGCTCTGTTTGTGGCCCAAAACTGCTCTCCTCTTGTCAGAGACAGAAGCATGTACCCAACTGCATATTTGTTAACTAAAAAACTAAAATACATGCAGAACAAGTGCAGTCTTTTGAGAAATGGTGTTTTTTCAACTTTGCTAAATTACCTGATATATTTACCTATGCACAGTGAAGCAAGCAGAACCAAGGCAATGCTTGCAGTTGGCTGCCAAAAAACATGAGAATAAACTTTTACAACTGATTGATAATCACTCCTGCAAAAAATATTTCAGGCAATTGATTATTTTTTTAATCCACAAAATGTAATCAGGGCATGTACTAAAACTGAAAGCATATAGACAGAAATTCAAAATCTGCTTGTGGTTTCTCATCTCTCCAGTGAAGTTCTTATCAATGCATACAATGAAGGAAGAAAATAATGAATTTTCAACTGCAGGATTAAGAGCCATATGGTTCCCGACTGCAAATGTGGACTATAAATGTTCATTTTCTCAGTATTTGCTAGTGGTTTCTAACAGACGACAAAGACTTACTCCAGAAAATGCAGAGCGTTTTTAACCATGCTTACATTTTATCATAAACAACTAAATTAATCAATGTAAATGAAAATGAATGGAATTTCCATCATTTTTTATGTGCAAAGATGTGTTTGAATACAAGTTGAATGAAATTATGTTAACAAAGTTAACGTGACAGTCAAGAGTTATACCATCATAGGGATACAATTTCATGTACAATCATTTAACATGTACCATTTATTCATTCTTTCATTGAATCACTGACATTTTACAGTGGATACTTAGGCATTTAACATATACATATCACTTTTTGTGTTAGTTCTTGTTTGAGTAATGGTAAAGCATAGTGTTAGTTACAAAGTTTCAGTTTACACGTCTTCCATTATAAAACCTATGAACCAGAAACCTGGTATTTTTATAAACAAAATTTGCCTTACAATAACACCAAATTTTTTTTATCCTTAACTATGTGCCCTACTTTTTATTGTTGTGAGAACTATATGAAGTGTTTTGAAAGTGTAACCACCAAAACTCTTTTGAAATTTGAATATATACTAAAAAGTTTGTTCGTAAAGTTAAAAAATTTCACTGCCTAAGTGACAAAATAAAATTATTTTTTCCACTTTAATATGCTGAAATGTAAGGTTTTAAATACAGAAATGATGAAAGTTTATTTTCCATAAAATAGGNTTTTTTCCACTTTAATATGCTGAAATGTAAGGTTTTAAATACAGAAATGATGAAAGTTTATTTTCCATAAAATAGGGTCCATACTTATATATGTGCCAATTAAAGGCGATTTGTACCTGGGTTGGACTCGATCACCAAGCAACTACATAAACTGACAGAGCCAAAAAAGAAAATTCATTAGACCACTGAGTGTGAAGTTGCTTTTAGTACATTAAAAGGAATTATATCGCCCCCAATCCTCATATTCCCAAAAAAATTAGCGAGTAAACAGATTTGAGCGGCTCTTAACAGCGAGGTCCTGAGAGCCAATGAGAGTGAAGTGAGGTGAGTGTGAAAGTACGAGGCTAGCAGTCTAACTGCTCAGCCACCGTGGCCCCCAAAAAGTGAGGGCACATTCATTTTGGATACTGATGCTAATGATATATGTATTGGAGCTGTGTTATCTCAGATTCAGTATGGAAAGGAGTTACCACATGAATATTTCAGTAAGGTATTGCACAAGCCTAAAAGAAATAACTTGGTTATATGCAGGAAGCTTCTGGCCATAGTGAAGGCAATTTCACACTTCCAACTCTACCATTATGGCTGACATTTTATTTTAAGAACTAACCACGATATATTAAGCAAACTATTTAATTTCAAGAACCCCAAAGGTCAAATAGCGCAGTGGATACAGCATCTTCAGGAGTACGACTTTGAAATACAGCATAGATTTGGATACCGTCACAGCAATGCAGATGCGCTTTCTAGGAGACCATGTGAACAATTCTGTCGTCATTGTGAATGCCAAGAAGTGCAGTGAATCAATGAAGGTGCAGTGGACAATAATTCAAGGTTCTGTACCTTGTGATAGGTCTCCTACATCGAATGATGAGAGATTAAGGAAGGATCAGCTAAATGATCCTAATTTGCATCCATTACTAGTGTGGAAAAAAGCTGGTTGTCAGCTAAAATGGGAAGAGTTATCCAGTCCGAGCACAGCAGCCAAAGCATTCAGGGCACAATGGAATTTCCTCATACTGAAGAATGACGTGCTTTACAAGACCTGAGAAAGTAATGATTGAAAACACACTTTGAGAATGCAAGGTTTCAGAAGTCATAAAGGAACTGCACAAAGACTGCAGGCTGTGGTCACTTTGGTGTTAATAAGACCCTCGACAGAGTTTGACTGAGATTCTACTGGCTTCATTGTTGGGAGGATGTTGAGAAGTGGTGCTGAATATATGAAACCTGCACGGCGAGGAAGGGACCAAGGACCAGGGGATAAGGTCACCTCCATAAATATAATTTTGGAATTTTGGAGATGATTTCACTAGACACTGAGGGGGGAGAAAAAAAAATGCATTGGACGCAACTGAATTGAATTGATTTGATTTGATTTAAGAGATTTGGACGGCTCTTAACAATGACTTCTAGAAAGAGAGAAGTGAGAATACACAGCGCCGAAATGCAAGAGTGGGGGAAATGGGAGAACCAGCAGCATCATCTGGCATGATTCCCACTTGTGGAAATCCTTGTGGCCTGGTTGGAGATTGAACCCGGTTCGTCTTGGTAGGAGACGAGCTCTTTAAAACCGTTCAGCCACAGTGACCCCAACCCAACTGAAGACAATTTATTGTGGGACAATGCACGTTCAGGAAGCCATTCAAGCGGTGATGACAGTGTTAGCGGTAGTGATGAATAAAACTGGGTAGCAACAAGGATTTCTAAATAAGTTACATTGACAATATTTAATGGTATCCTCTGTAATCCATTATCTCCGTGATGCATTACCATTACTATTCCTTTTTATTCTCTCAATATATTCGAAATATACATAGTAAGTTTCTAACATGTTGATGTCATTATATTTATTTTTCAGACAAAAGCACCCATATTGAAAACTGGCTTTGTGCCACTGCCACCACAACTATTTACAGACACTTTTTTATATGGCATACTGCCAAGTGAAAGAAAATAGCATCAAGTGTGCAACAATACACAAATGTTACCCTTTATTTCTTTATTTCAACTCACATCATAGTGGAAAAGGCCAGTGTGAGTCATGACATGAAAGTACAGTAGGCCTCATTTCAGTGTTTACACGCATGTGTATGGCAATTCCTGGCATAATTCACTCACCCAAAATTTTGGTAGGTACTAATATCCCGTGATAAAAGTGCAATAATTATGGCAATAAATACGGTACAAACTTTTTGTAAGTATTAAATTACTTTGCTCCCAGAGGTTCTGAAAAATATGAAATGTTGCACCCCTAAGTTTTTATAATAGAGATATATATAAGCTTGGTTCACTACTTCTGAAACTAAACTCATTTGAATGGTAAAATAAATAACTATGATTACCACACACAAGACACTCCCACATGCATTGTGCTAAGGAGAACACGGTCGGAGCTACAAAGTGTCTTCAGTTCATGTGTGAATGACAGGAAACATGGCAACTTAACAGCTGGTAGTAATAAACTGTGCTGGAGGAATTGTTAACACTCACTTGGTTATTGCTACTGTTTGCATCAGACAAGGTAGGTGGTTGGCAAGAGCCTGTCTTGTAAAGTACATCCTCTTCAAATATGTCAATCTCATCTTTAACCTCCACCTGAAAAACCACAACAGCTATCTGACAATACATGCACAGCAATAACCATACAACAAGCAATATGTGCATTTTCATTACAAACGTAAATAAAGAAACATGACTACCAGCTATTGTGGTACACAATCAGGACAAATTAAAACGTAACTAAATTTGAAACAGTTTCTNTATGTGCATTTTCATTACAAACGTAAATAAAGAAACATGACTACCAGCTATTGTGGTACACAATCAGGACAAATTAAAATGTAACAAATTTTGAAAAAGTTTTTCTGCAACTTACNAACGTAAATAAAGAAACATGACTACCAGCTATTGTGGTACACAATCAGGACAAATTAAAATGTAACAAAATTTGAAACAGTTTTTCTGCAACTTACATTTATTAACTAAACCAGGTTACTAAAGCATGTTATTCAATACAACCAACTCTTAAATGAAATAGTTAATAGGTGATAAATTCCTGGTAAACATTAAATAGTCATAAAAAAAAAAAAAAAATGGCAAACTAAACCAGAGAACGGTTGAGAGTTAAACCATACAAACGTAAAAGTAGAAAGTTCAGCTACTCTGTCTCTCTTTTCTATGTACGTACATACACCAAGTTATAATGTGGAAGGATGCATGTAAACATGCAGCGTTCAACATTTTTCTACTGTACGTATGCTACTTTGAGGTTGTGAATACAGCTTTACAGCAAAAGTTTAGTATACTTTCTATCACTAATCACTTGCATTAGGTAGACATATTGTAATGACGCAATATTCGTAATTTTTCGGGACGTGGGTGTAAAATTCTTTCGGGTGTACGAAGCTCTGGAAAGCTTCATAATATTGTTATCGTGTTTCAAACTAAAAGCAGGGGTGGCTTATTTTACCGTGTTCGTTTATCCGGCAGACGTGTGCGTTTGTAGGTTATCGGGCAGACGTCTGCTGGTTACGTTTTATCAGGAGTCCTGGTTACAGTTTTCGTTTCAAACTTCAGTGTTTTGTAAAGCGTCAGCATTAAGTAGATTAGTTCGTTTCTGGATGTTCATTACGTCGACAGTTTTAGTTCTTTCTGCGCAGTATTACTGCGTCATCCAAATTTTATATGAAACGAGAGGTTAGTTTATCGGGATTTTGAATGCGTCTACAGTTTTAGTTCCTCCAGCGCATTTTCAGGCAAAGTCAACAAGTTTTTGTTGTACGAGAGGTTAGTTTCTGTTGACGGCGCAGCAGTTGATAACGTGTTGAGCGCGGGACACAGCGCAGTTAGTGATGACGCTGCTGCCAGATGCAGGATGCCGGGTGCTTATCGCAGGAGAGGGGGGTGCAAGCCAGCACAATATATAGTCGGTTCATGACTGGAAGAGACTTTCTTGAAGCCCTGCTAAAGATCTACTTTCAAGCCCATTTCGTNAAGCGTCAGCATTAAGTAGATTAGTTCGTTTCTGGATGTTCATTACGTCGACAGTTTTAGTTCCTCCAGCGCATTATCAGGCAAAGTCAACAAGTTTTTGTTGTACGAGAGGTTAGTTTCTGTTGACGGCGCAGCAGTTGATAACGTGTTGAGCGCGGGACACAGCGCAGTTAGTGATGACGCTGCTGCCAGATGCAGGATGCCGGGCGCTTATCGCAGGAGAGGGGGGTGCAAGGCAGCACAATATAGGCATCTATCAGTCGCCCTCGAGAGAGTCTTCTTGAAGCAGTAGAGCAGTCTTCTTCAGTCGTCAGAGAGAGATACTTCACGTCGCCCGTGATGGGCCGGTCAGAACAGTAGTCGTCGTAGTACAATGATAGTCTAGATCGCATCGGGTGTGACGTGAACCCCCACATCGGCAACAAAACTTTATTATTTCATTTCTCAGCCGGTGTGGGAGGTAGCAGCAGTTATTTATTCTTCGGGCCAGTTAAACCACTGTAACGCTGTTCGGTACCTGTATATTTATATCTGGACGGTTCGTACTATGAATACCGCTAATTCATCTGTGAACTGTGAAAATTTGTTAAATAAATATAAAGTATAAAACAAACTAACTTGGAACTTTAAGTTTATTTCATAATTAACTATGTTCAATTAACTGAGTCTCGTGTATTCTACCCTGAGCAAGCCGTGGCAAGTAAACAGTCGGCAGTGTAAATGGCGATACGTTACAAGATGGCACCTAACCTTTGAGGCTGCATTATGCTAAAATTCTAAATACGCATGTAACGAAAGAGACGCTTTATTACAATATGGCGCCCAACGGCGAGGCTGCATTATTTTAAATAACGTAGTAACGAACGCACGGCACAAACTATTACAATATGTTAAACCCTATTCCAAATAGAACATTACATTTTTTTTTTTTACATATTGACAAACAAAGTTCTTTAGTGTCTCTATTCTATTCGTTTATTTCCTGGAATATTGAACATTCTCTTAGATTTAGCAATGCTGCAGAGAAAGGGTGCAGGATTGTCTGTCTGCTCGGTGAGGGCAAACAGAGTACTCTCTCAATAATACTTTTTCCATACCAAAAGTGTATTAAGTGTCATTTTCCACACCTTTAGTTTCTACTACTAACTTTCACTTTATCACTTATGTTTTAAGCCTACTTTCCACAACAATAAAAGGCTCATGAGATCACTTTTGTGTCGTGCGTCTGTCCCCCTTTTCAAGTTTTAATACGTGAACCGAATTCCACCAAACTTGGTACACTCATAGTACCTAGTAAGGACATAAGACTTTTATAGTGTTTAACCACTTCGGATGCTTACTTTCAAAATGGCGGACATACAATTTTTTGGGTGATATGTTTTATCCCGGGAACATTTTAACGGATTTAAACCAAATTTTGTATGTTGACAGTGATAGTGTTGTTAGTGCACCATGCACCATTTTGGAAGATAGCACCACAGAAAAATTAAGCTTTTACGTTACAACTTGAAAACTACCCAACAAATTCTAGCCAAATTTGGCAAGTACAAAGCACATTCCTATGAATTGTTGTGTCACCCTATAATTTTTCCACCTAAATGTTGCCATTAGTGATTCATTGTTTCTTATTTTGATTACTACAAAATTAAGGAAATTAGTGTGTGTGTTTCAGGCTGGTGGGTTATAACACATCTTTACATGATTTTACTACTTTACAGCGAGCAGGAAGTTGTCATAAAAAAATAGTGTACAAAAATAAATCAAATAATCTTGAATACATATTTCCCGCAGAGAATTTAATGCGTTTTTGTTGTTCATAGCCTTTAAAAGGATGACTTTCATTTTCAAAAGAATCGTACCTAACTACACACAGTAACATTTTTTTAAATGAAATTAATTTTTATAGTGTATTGCTGCATTATTTTTTGAAATCATAAAGAAGTACCTTTGTACATTGTTATTATTTTTTAGAAAGAAAATGCATGAAATTAGTTTTATCAATGTTTAGAGTTGAGTGATTTAACTTGAACCAAGTAGATAACTTTGAGAAAACAGCATTGTCTATGTCAGCTGATTCTTGAATGGATCTCCCATTAAACAACTCGTGTCGTCTGCATAAAGCACAGTGGAAGCATTAAGTCCCACAAACAGAGATAGGTCACTGATAAACAAAGGGAACAATAAAGGCCTTAAGATTGATCCCAGCGGTACTCCCCACTTGACGAGAAAACATCTTTCAAGTTTACTTGCTACAGTCTGTTCTCTAGGTAGAATTTTAGTAAATTATGAAATTTACCTTTTATTCCATAGAACTGCAATTTTTCTAATAAAATTGCATGGTTCACACAATCGAATGCTTTCGCGGGGTCACAAAAAATTGCTTAAGGATACTTCCTTTCATCAGTGCACCTAGAATTACATTAAATTGTTTAAAAGTTGACTCATTAGTACATATTTTCTCTCTAAAATAAACTTGTAAAAATACTAGTATACTATTATCACTTACATGCTTCAATAATTTGTTAAAACTGACCTCAACTATTTTTGAAAATGTAGTCAATAATTAAATAGGTCTATAATTTGAAATACATTGGTAATTGTAAAGAAAAGCAACTTTCCCGAAAACAAAAGAAAAATTCACGGAAAGTGGTTTAATTCCACTCTACTAATTACACAGAACACAAATTTACTAGGGGCATCAACATATTATCATTACAAACCACAAATACGATAGTGGGGAGGGTTATGAAGATCAGGCAAATTGTGGGGTAAAACATGTATGAAATATGTATGTTACCGTTGACGCATTCTGCGTCCCTATATTTTATTCGTCAGAACACACGCTCTGGCGAAGCTCGCAGGCGGACGACCGCAATAAGGATTAAGGGTTTTGTGGACGTGCCAAAAGAATACCGCCAGGAAGGCGCAACCGCGCCTCGCAGATGCAAAGGCGGGCTACCAAATGTAACCTTTGCAACGGTTCCTGCACGTGCAGACGACATCCGGAGACAACGGAAGGCACAAGGGCGTGGACACAGCTGCGTTTTGCAGCTGCCCAAGAGCCCACACCAGCGGCTGAGTCTGTCCCGGGCTAGTGTCAGCAATAAACATTGAGAGCTTTTAGCGGGCGTGCTGGG
>NQII01001048.1:76625-119798 GCA_002778355.1 Clitarchus hookeri
GGAACAGATCAGTCAGTCGAGGATCGAGCAGTCAGGCAGTCAGTTGGAGGACCTAGAGCGAGACGTCCGGTTCGGAACCGGACGACATCAGGCAGTCAGTCAGTCAAGGATCGAGCAGTCAGGCAGTCAGTTGAGGACCTGAAGTGAGGCATCCGGATCGAGAATGCATCACGACGTCGACCTCAGTCGGAGGCCGTCAAGCGGGACGTGCGGCAGGAAGAATCCGAGAAAAGTCAGTCAGATTTTGTCAAACGAAGAGTGCTGAGTGGACCCGGAAGGAGGAGTTCCGAGAGCAGGCGTCGGGACGCCCCACCAAGCGCCGGAGCAGTTCCAAGTCGCCAGCCGAGGGAAGACAGCGCCGCAGTGTCAGATAAGTAGTCTACACACAGCTTTCAGTTAATTTAGATAATAAAGAAAATTCTTTTACATTAATTAAATGTTTCTTCATTGCTTTTTAATTAATGCTTATTGATAACAACAGTAACTCCTAAAAATACAGTTACGTAGTGGAAAGACTGTGAGTACTATTAGTCACGATACTGCTAGGTTGGAAACCCATATCTATAAGTTACTTAATTTATTACCCTTTCAATACAGTTACATCAATTTTTCCCTACAATTTCACTATTACAAACTTTTCAAAATAGAAAAAACGTACAAAAACTACAGTTCACTATTATCCGACTATAAACAAATTGAAGCCTGCATTGAAGCAACAATCAATCACATTACTTTTGTTCATCAAAAAAATGTGTTTGTTTTAACTACAGGTTAACACATTTTTTGGCTCAACATAGAGTCATCTAACANTTTGTTCATCAAAAAAATGTGTTTGTTTTAACTACAGGTTAACACATTTTTTGGCTCAACATAGAGTCATCTAACAATGTTACAGGTGTTACAACTGTTTGTTGCTCCAAATTGAATTTGAAGCTTGCAAATGGAACAAGTGGTCTATGATGACGTTATGAAACTAAATCAAAATATTTTCAACCGATATATTCCCCATTCCATGATAACCTGAAGAGAAAGAAATGTGACATTCACAACAAGTGAAAAGTGATCACAGATTTTACTTCAAATGTACAGAAACCTATTGGCTGTGAACAGTTTTTCTAATAATGGCAAGCAATGACTCATTATGTTATAAAATGACTTAGATTTAACACATTTTGCTAGAAATAAAATAGTTTCTGCGGTGTTCACATTCCTACAGTAAGCTTGCTAAGCTAAGAATCTAAGATTTTTAAAAGAAAAGAATGTAAGATTGATTGAAAGAAAAAAAATTACTTCATGGTAAGGTTAATATGTGCCAAAAAAAATATTAGTATGTAAAAAACAACTTTTAAAATTATTATTTGCATTAATAAATAGATACAAAATTCTTTTCATGTAGCCTACAATTATATTCATAGTTTTCCTTTGTTGTTTGAAGGTATTTAGATTGTTAAAAAAATGTTTAATTTAAATCAGGGGCGGATACAGGTGGGAAGGGGCTAAGGGGCTTGAACCCCTCACTTGGAGCTTGATTTTATACTTGGTAAAATGAGATTGTTGCTGAAACTAAGTGAAATTTTAATGATGCCTTAATATGTACACTTGTTTTAGTAACAAGAAACATCATGAGGTATTTAAATATTGTATCCACTATGTACCGGCATTTAAATGGAGCATTAATACTTGATGATTAATTGTGAGCTTGAGGTTTGAATGTGCCGTCTCTTCAAGTAGCCCTCTGCTTAATGGTTTTCTAGATCTGCTACTGATTGAAATATTAGTTTTATGCATTCCCTCCCAATCACTGTCCAGAGAATAATAATAAATTAGTATTTACTTGTCAAAATGCTTTTTACCTCTTTTCATTGGTAAAATTTTAATAATGCATTTAACTGTTGCACCAAATTTTTTGTTATACATAACATGAAGTTGCACAAAGTTATGTATTCTTAATATTAAANGCATTTAACTGTTGCACCAAATTTTTTGTTATACATAACATGAAGTTGCACAAAGTTATGTATTCTTAATATTAATAATATTAAATAAATGTTTGATCACACCACACCACACATGCAGCAAACATACGAGTTCATAAAAAAGTTTAGTATTNTAATATTAAATAAATGTTTGATCACACCACACCACACATGCAGCAAACATACGAGTTCATAAAAAAGTTTAGTATTGTATTATTTTTTAGATTGTCTGCTTTCACACAAGCATAATTTAATACCGAACAGAGTCAATTTTTTTTAAATAACCTTATTATATCTTAATCCATACTTTAAGAAATAATAAATGTTTTCATTCCTGGTTTTTGAAGAAGTTATGCTACAGAAGTCATAAGCAGTTCACCATATCACAGCTAAAGTTTTGGCAGCAACACATTTTTTCAATAGCATCAATAATATATGAGAGGTCTCGAATTTCCATGCTCCTCGTATGCCTCGGGTACACCAACTCTGGCAAAATGCAGTTGTAATAGAATTTTGTAAGATGTGATTCCATCTCTTGCTTTCAAAAGTTGTCATCTCTTTCAATTTGAAGTACTGCCATATCTTTTTCCACTGAAATCCAAACACTAAAAATGCAATATTCGCTCTCTGAAATGTGCAGTTGGCCCTGAACTTGATAACAATTTTTGTGTGCTTTTTTCAGTCTCAGTTAATCTCTTTCAAAGCTCAAATACTGTACTGTTACGTGCTCGCAGCTTTGCATCCTGCGCGAGCGAGTGGAAGTGAAGGACAGCGGCTATATGATAGCAGCAACAGCAAGTCAATTCTTATCGCAGTTCATGCCTCGATGACCTGGGGAAGCTCATATTTCTCCATTTATCATGCAGGAATGTCATCGTCATTACTATTACCTTTCCCAGAAAAGCTTGGATTGCCGAGAACATTCTAGACAGCACCTACCGGAAGTATAAATACGAGCGGGCCTCTGAGGAGTGAGTGATTAAAACGAGAGTTTGGCATCTCGTGCGACCTTAAGGGACAATTGGGCAATTCCGGGGCGGCGAGGGAGGACTGCAGCGAACTGCAAGAGTGCATCGGTGAGCTTGTGTGGAGTGAAAAGTGGGACTGACCTGCGAGACTGTGGACTGGATGTGTGATTGAAAAGACATTCAGGACGTTGGAAATAGACCGTTTTCATTAAACGTGTTGAAATAATTGGTGCAGTTTAACGGACATTAGCAAGAGTGAAGACTGTGATAAAGACTTTAATTGAAATGGAGAGAGAAATTAAATATTGCGCTCAATAAAAATAATAACAATTAATAGGAAGCTCAGACTGGTAAATAACAGATGTTTGACTGTTTGTAGCATTGAGAATAAATATAATAATAACAATAATAATAATTATTATTATTAATTTCTTGGGACATGTAGTGTCGGCCCATGGAATTGAAACAGACTCTGAGAAGACAAAAGCAATAAGAAATTTGGCTGACACCAACTGACAAAACTGAAGTGCTGAGTTTTCTGGGATTATGTGCCTATTACCGTCGATTTGTACTAGGGGTTCACCATGATTGTCAAGCGACTACATGAACTGACTGAGACAAAAAGAAATTCTTTGGACCACTGAGTGTGAAAATGCTTTTCGTAAGCTAAAGGAAATTATGATATCTCCACCAGTCCTGGGTTTCCCGAAAAATGAGGGCATGTTAATTTTGAACACTGATGCTAGTGATGTAGGCATTTGAGCTGTGTTATTTCAGGTTCAAGATGGGAAGGAAAGACCACTAGAATACTTCAGCAAGGTATTGCATAAGCCTGAGAAAAACTACTGTTACACGCAGAGAGCTTCTGGCCATGGTGAAGGCAATTTCACATTTCCACCCCTACCTTTATGGAAAACACNTACTGTTACACGCAGAGAGCTTCTGGCCATGGTGAAGGCAATTTCACATTTCCACCCCTACCTTTATGGAAAACATTGTACACCAAGAACCGACAATTCTCCATTACGCTGGCTAAATTTCAAGAATACCGAAGGTCAAATAGCCTGGTGGATACAGCATCTTCAAGAATATGACTTCAAAATACAGCACAAATTTGGACGCCTTCACAGCAATGCAGATGCATTGTCAAGAAGGCCTTGTGAGCCATTTTGTCGTCATTGTGAACACCAGGAAGAAAAGAGTGGTGAATCGCCGAAGGTACAGAGGACAAGATTTCAAGGTTCTTTATCTTGCGATGGGTAACCTAGCTGGAGTGATGAGAGTATTAGGAAAGATCAACCGAATGGTCCCACTTTGCAGTCATTATTACAGCAGAAAGAAGTTGGCTGTTTGCCAAAATGGGAAGAGATATCTAGCCTAAGCACAGCAGTCAAAGCATACTGGGTACAATGGAATTCCCTCATATTGAAGAATGGTGTACTTTACAGAAACTGGGAAAGTGATGATGGAAAAAAACACACATTTACAGTTGGTCCTTCCAGAATGCAGGGTTCCAGAAGTCTTAAAGGAACTTAATATTGCAGTAGCTTGTGGGCACTTTGGTGTTACAGCAGAGCCCCCTCAACCGGAATTCCCTCAAACAAAACTCCCCATATCTAAAACTAATTTTCCCAAAAAAAATTCTGCCATAACTTTCCCGTGCTTGCAAGAGGTCTTTCGTTGCTCACACCAGACTGTACATGACCGCTAGCTGCACACAAGCAAGCCAACAAAACTCTATAAATAACCAGTCATTCGTGTCACGTACTAGTGATGAGTTTTTTTTTTTTAGTCTGTATAAAATAAACGTATCGACCTTTATGTAAATCTTTTTAAATAGTT
The DNA here is from genome assembly GCA_002778355.1 of Clitarchus hookeri. Classification (NCBI taxonomy): domain Eukaryota; kingdom Metazoa; phylum Arthropoda; class Insecta; order Phasmatodea; family Phasmatidae; genus Clitarchus; species Clitarchus hookeri. The sequence goes on from NQII01001048.1 coordinate 81,412, forward strand.
TCACAGATTATGTTGAGTAATCAAAAGATACCAGCTTCTAGCGATACAGTTAAATGGCAAAGGAAAATGCTTTTGAATGAACTATGCAAGTTTTACGCGGATAATGAATCAAAAGTGGGAATGGAAAGTCATAAAACACTTCGCTCAAGTNGAATGAACTATGCAAGTTTTACGCGGATAATGAATCAAAAGTGGGAATGGAAAGTCATAAAACACTTCGCTCAAGTAAAAGTAGCGAACTTCATACAGCTATAATGAAATGGTTTAGATTAAGGAACAGCAACGGACTTAGCATTTCTGGGCCAATGCTCACTGAACAGGCTAAAATTTTTCATCCTGAACTTAAACTTGAATTATGAATGTGACTTTTCATTAGGGTGTTTACACGAGTTCAAGAAACGACACGGCTCTTCTCTTTATTTACTGAGCGGCGAGAAACTTTCTCCACACACAGCAGCAGCCGAAAAGTTTGTTGTGCAGTTCACGCAGTTAGTATCAGACAAGAAAATGTCTCCCCAACAAGTGTACAATGCAAATGAAACTACATTGTACTGGAGATGTGTGCTGAGAAATACTTTGTGTACTCCAAAAGATGCACATACTGCAATGAAAAAAAAGTACGGAAAGGCTAACTGTGTTAGGTTGTTCCAACGCAACTGGAACACATACGCTCAAACTCCTGGTTATTCGTAAAAGTATGCGGCCACGGAAGTTAAAAGATGTCAAAGTAATGCCTGTTGAATACACAGCAAGCAAGAAAGTCTGGGTGATCACAAAAATAACCACTGAGTGGTTTAACAGTTTTGCACAACAAGCTCGGCAACACTGCAATAACGTGGGCTTGAAGCAGGATTGCAAGATAATGCTTGTGATGGATAATTGTTGGTTTTCCCTAAATAAAATTTATGTAAAGTAAACTTTTTTATCTATGTCAAAATACAACAAATTAGAGGGTGAAGGGGGCATTCTAAAAATAACGGTAGACCACACTGCCGTCATAGCGCATACCCTCCACATTTTTCCTACATCGCCAAGCAGCTGTGTGGAGAAACGGTGAGTGCGAAGAAGAGAAAGTGTCTCTGGGATGGTGGGGGACAGAAGGGAAAGATGCTGAGCGACAGGGAGAAAGAAAAAAAAGGGAGCGAGCTAGCTTGCCTGGTGCTGGGCAGCTGAGTTTAATTGAGACATAGGAGGGGGTGTAGGTGGGAAGCAAGGATGCCAAGCGAGAGGGAGAAAGAAAAGAGAGGGAGCGAACAAGCTTGCCTGGTACTGGGCAGCTGAGGTTTATTAAGAGAGTAGAGGGTGTAGGTGGGAAGGAAGGATGCCAAGCGAGAGGGAGAAAGAAAAGAGAGGGAGCGAACAAGCTTGCCTGGTACTGGGCAGCTGAGGTTTATTAAGAGAGTAGAGGGTGTAGGTGGGAAGGAAGGATGCCAAGCGAGAGGGAGAAAGAAAAGAGAGGGAGCGAACAAGCTTGCCTGGTACTGGGCAGCTCAGGTTTATTAAGAGAGTAGAGGGTGTAGGTGGGAAGGAAGGATGCCAAGCGAGAGGGAGAAAGAAAACAGAGAAAGGAAACGATCCAGCTGGACAGCTTTAGGACAAAACTAATAATTTACACTCATCAATTTCTTAAGTTAAAATTATGTGCTACATATACACGAGTTCAGACAAAAATGTGTTGTGTTTCACACCATCCCACCCTTATTTCCCATAACAGGAATAGCCCTTCCCCCAACGATTCTGGTTGAGGGGAACTCTACTGTCATAAGACTCTTGACAGAGTTAGACAGACATTCTACTGGCTTCATTGTCGAGAGGGTGTTGAGAAGTGGTGCCAAATGTGCAACACCTACATTGGATCCAAGGACCAGGGGACAAGTTCACCTCCAGAAATACAATGTTGGAGCCCCGTTCGAGAGGATGGCAGTAGATATTCTGGGCCCCTTGCCTGTCACAGATACAGGTAATTGGTATCTACTGGTGGCCCAAGATTACTTTACCAAGTGGCCTGAGGTCATAATCCTCCCAACCAAGAAGCATGAACTGTGGCCAATGCATAATGAGCATGTTTTTAAGGTTTGGGGTGCCACTAGAACTCCATCCCGATCAGGGAAGAAACTTCGAAGCTGCAGTCTCCCAGGAGGTGACGAAAATTCAGGGAATAAAAAGACCAGGACTACAGCCTTACACTCTCAGTCGGATGGAATGGTTGAGAAACTTAACCACACTCTTGAGCAATACCTGTTGATCTTTGTAGCAGACAACCAAAAGGACTGGGATTCAAAGGTGCCATTGTTTCTTCTTGCTTCCTGTTCAGCAGTTCAAGAGTCCACAAGGGTAACACCATCAAGGATGCTGTTTAAAAGAGAGCTAAGCCTCCCTAGTGACCTGCTGTTTGGTCGATCGACAGAAGAGGAAGCTGCAGCCCCTGATTATGCTAGTGAATTACATGCAAGACTTGTTGGCATTCATGATTTTGCTAGACAGCACCTCAGAATAAATAGTGACAGGATGAAAACGGAGTACAATAGGAGAATGTCGGGAGAGGTATTTCAAGAGGAACAACTGGTGTGGCTGTACAACCCACAGAGGATAAAAGGGTACTGCCAGAAGCTACAGAAACGTTGTGAAGGCTCCTACAGGATTCCGAATAAGATCAATGATGTGGTCTTACGGATTTGTCGTCAAGGCTCTCGAGCGAAACCGAAGGTTGTCCAACATGACAGATTGGCACTCTACAATGGTTCTGATGTTGCCTTGTCTGTTTGGGACAAACCGACTTGAGGAGGGGCAGTGTTACGTGCAGATGGTTTGTTAGTAGCATTGAGAATTGGCCATTGACAGAGTAATTATACCAGCCGCCTACCTAGGTGAGTAAATTGATATTCTAACGGTGTGTTTTACGGTTCCTTTAAATCCCTAAAATCCTAAATTCGTAGTTTAGTGTAAAACCCTAGGTTAGTGTATAACCCTACATTAGATTAAAACCCAGCAATCCTAGGTTAGTTTAAAAATGTAAAATNGGCTTGAAGCAGGATTGCAAGATAATGCTTGTGATGGATAATTGTTGGTTTTCCCTAAATAAAATTTATGTAAAGTAAACTTTTTTATCTATGTCAAAATACAACAAATTAGAGGGTGAAGGGGGCATTCTAAAAATAACGGTAGACCACACAGCCGTCATAGCGCATACCCTCCACATTTTTCCTACATCGCCAAGCAGCTGTGTGGAGAAACGGTGAGTGCGAAGAANGCCGTCATAGCGCATACCCTCCACATTTTTCCTACATCGCCAAGCAGCTGTGTGGAGAAACGGTGAGTGCGAAGAAGAGAAAGTGTCTCTGGGATGGTGGGGGACAGAAGGGAAAGATGCTGAGCGACAGGGAGAAAGAAAAAAAAGGGAGCGAGCTAGCTTGCCTGGTGCTGGGCAGCTGAGTTTAATTGAGACATAGGAGGGGGTGTAGGTGGGAAGCAAGGATGCCAAGCGAGAGGGAGAAAGAAAAGAGAGGGAGCGAACAAGCTTGCCTGGTACTGGGCAGCTCAGGTTTATTAAGAGAGTAGAGGGTGTAGGTGGGAAGGAAGGATGCCAAGCGAGAGGGAGAAAGAAAACAGAGGGAGCGAACAAGCTTGCCTGGTACTGGGCAGCTCAGGTTTATTAAGAGAGTAGAGGGTGTAGGTGGGAAGGAAGGATGCCAAGCGAGAGGGAGAAAGAAAACAGAGAAAGGAAACGATCCAGCTGGACAGCTTTAGGACAAAACTAATAATTTACACTCATCAATTTCTTAAGTTAAAATTATGTGCTACATATACACGAGTTCAGACCAAAATGTGTTATGTTTCACACCATCCCACCCTTATTTCCCATAACAGGAATAGCCCTTCCCCCAACGATTCCNGACCAAAATGTGTTATGTTTCACACCATCCCACCCTTATTTCCCATAACAGGAATAGCCCTTCCCCCAACGATTCCGGTTGAGGGGAACTCTACTGTCATAAGACTCTTGACAGAGTTAGACAGACATTCTACTGGCGTCATTGTCGAGAGGGTGTTGAGAAGTGGTGCCAAATGTGCAACACCTACATTGGATCCAAGGACCAGGGGACAAGTTCACCTCCAGAAATACAATGTTGGAGCCCCGTTCGAGAGGATGGCAGTAGATATTCTGGGCCCCTTGCCTGTCACAGATACAGGTAATTGGTATCTACTGGTGGCCCAAGATTACTTTACCAAGTGGCCTGAGGTCATCATCCTCCCAACCAAGAAGCATGAACTGTGGCCAATGCATAATGAGCATGTTTTTAAGGTTTGGGGTGCCACTAGAACTCCATCCCGATCAGGGAAGAAACTTCGAAGCTGCAGTCTCCCAGGAGGTGACGAAAATTCAGGGAATAAAAAGACCAGGACTACAGCCTTACACTCTGAGTCGGATGGAATGGTTGAGAAACTTAACCACACTCTTGAGCAATACCTGTTGATCTTTGTAGCAGACAACCAAAAGGACTGGGATTCAAAGGTGCCATTGTTTCTTCTTGCTTCCTGTCCAGCAGTTCAAGAGTCCACAAGGGTAACACCATCAAGGATGCTGTTTAGAAGAGAGCTAAGCCTCCCTAGTGACCTGCTGTTTGGTCGATCGACAGAAGAGGAAGCTGCAGCCCCTGATTATGCTAGTGAATTACATGCAAGACTTGTTGGCATTCATGATTTTGCTAGACAGCACCTCAGAATAAATAGTGACAGGATGAAAACGGAGTACAATAGGAGAATGTCGGGAGAGGTATTTCAAGAGACTTAACTGGAGTGGCTGTACAACCCACAGAGGATAAAAGGGTACTGCCAGAAGCTACAGAAATGTTGTGAAGACTCCTACAGGATTCTGAATAAGATCAATGATGTGGTCTTACGGATTTGTCGTCAAGGCTCTCGAGCGAAACCGAAGGTTGTCCAACATGACCGACTGGCACTCTACAATGGTTCTGATGTTGCCTTGTCTGTTTGGGACAAACCGACTTGAGGAGGGGCAGTGTTACGTGCAGATGGTTTGTTTGTAGCATTGAGAATTGGCCATTGACAGAGTAATTATACCAGCCGCCTACCTAGGTGAGTAAATTGATGTTCTAACGGTGTGTTTTACGGTTCCTTTAAATCCCTAAAATCCTAAATTCGTAGTTTAGTGTAAAAACCCTACAATCCTAGGTTAGTTTAAAACCCAAAAAATGCTGTTTTAATTTAAAACCCAAAAATCCTCGGTTAGTTTAAAACCCTAGGTTAGTGTATAACCCTACATTAGATTAAAACCCAGCAATCCTAGGTTAGTTTAAAAATGTAAAATAGTGATTCACTCATCATGGGGTTAGGTTCTGTTAGTTTAGGTGGGCACATATTACGAAATTAGTCATACGTTAACGACCCTAGTATATTCGTGTTCTGCGTAATTAGTAGAGTGGAAATATACCACTTTTCGGGGTTTTTTGTTTTTACCGAAAAACCCCTAAACTGCATAATTACCAAAAAATTAAGTAACGGAATGCGGAAAGTCTAGGCAACAGGAATCGAGTATTTGGTTTGATATTAGTTTTCGTGGCCATTGTGGGATACGAGGCAAAAAGTGCACGTATTCGCAGTGGCTATTATAATCCTTGTTTAAATAAACCAATAAATTTAATACATTTTTACTACGGCTTACCTTTGCTATGATTCCATCAGACACTTGCTCCGATTTTATACAAATATTCGTAGGATCCATTTTAATGGCATGAAGAATAATTTCAATTACAATATTTATGTACTAATACAAAGGATAAATATACAAATAAAAACATGCTGATCAAGAGAGTAATTTTCCGAAGCAGAACTAAATATTATTTGAATTTTTTCTTCTAATGCAACGCAAAAAACGCTAAGCGTTAAATAGTAATAATCATGTTCAGTCAGTAAATATATATAAAAAAAAAAAATTGTAGATCACAAAAATAACAAATCTCGGGGGAGAAAAAAGACACTCTCAACTGCACAACATTCAAAATCCTAAAACGAATGGCCTTTATATAATATATATATATATTATAACGGCCTCCATTTTGCTCACGGCCATCATCTAATATTGCAAACGAAACACAAAAGAACTGAAAATTATCTTCATACAACGAAATTTATCTAAAAATCGAAGGTCCATTAATCCAAATACGATCAAATAAAAAACTGGACTATCCCTGTTATGTGATATACACGACACGAAAAATAATTCGCAATAAATAAATACCGACAAAACCTGCCCGAACGACAATATAACATGTAAAAAAAGTTAAGTATATGTTGGAAATGTTTCTGAGCGATGACAAAGTCGTATAGTTTTACACTTAACAAAAATCGGGTCAAGTGACAAATAGAAACAAGCGGAATTGTTACAAGGCGGACAAGGGGGCTAGAAACCTTTGCAAAGGAGTAAGGCTAGGGTCATGCTACGAGTCGTCGTATGGATTAAATACACAATAGATTCTGCCCGAACGCAAATATGTTGTTTCTGCATTAATAAATTATACTTTTGACAGCTATTGCGAGAAGAAATTTTGTGAAAGAGTGTCATAAACTACATTTATTCAAACCACTTGACCATTTAATTAAATAATCGGAATAACTTGGGATTTTTAATTATTATATAAAGCGAAACATTCTAAATTATTAATATGCGCGACCACACCAGCTGCCATTTCGTGCTCGCGAACTACACACATGCATACATTGATAAGCTTGCAACCAAAACTAGCGTTATTTTTACATCAAATACTTCATAGAACCGGATGTAATTCTATAAGAATAAGTTTTACAAGCACATCTTGATAATTTAATAATGTTATATAAAAACAAAACTCAACACCAAAGAAATTATTATCTATAATCTCTACATGACGACAGTCATGTGGAGATAAAAGCCCGTTATTACCATTGTGTAGGATGAAGGGAGGCCTGGGCTTGAATGTGTAGTGTGGTAATCCATGATTTTTGATGATTTGTAGGCATGTCCTGGGGCAGCGGTGGACTACTGGACATCGCAGGCCGGAAGAATGGGAAGGCAGTACCCATGGGTACTGCAAGTCGTGGATGGACTACGAGCAGCGATCTTCTGGGGTGGCTGAAAAAGGGAGCTAGGGGGAAGTGGGAGGTTGACGTGAACCGCGCATTCACGAGCTCCTTTGTGCCCACTCCGACTGCCACAGTCGTTTCCACTACACCAGACACACCACACCGACGGGCTTGTGGGCACGAGTGAGTGTGTTCATAATATCATCAGTGTATTTATTCAGTGCTATTAATTGTATGTGTATATGTATAATTAATATCATAATTGTCATCATGAAAGGCAGTCGACACAGACACAGCCAGGGACATTTGACATTGTACACTTGGCAATACTGTGGCTGGTACAATGGCAACATTTAGGATTATTATAATCATTTTTATTGTGTATTTGTATAAGGAAAAATTATGTTGCCTTAGGTTAATTTAATTAATGTCACTTCAATCTCATAATAATTTTTTAGTGTATATTGTGCTTCATCGTTTCGCTGCTTGGCATCAGCTCCGCTCAGGTAGCGGAAGCCAGCCCCACACTTCCTCCCAGTTCTCTTCAGCACTTGAACGCATCAAGACGTGTAAGTCTCTCGCCCCGCAAAGGCCCTCGGATCAGACATCTTAAGCTGAACTCATGTTCACTGCATGAACCGGATAATTTATTTTATTTGTTATAGTGCCGAGGGGAGAGCAACGTTACCCTCATGGGAGAGTTTTAAACATAATCGCATTTTACCTTATAAAGCCACGCGTTCGCCGTTTCCGGGCCATTAAGGCCACGCTTTGTACTAAAGTTGTATGTGTGTTCATTAAGGAGTCTCAAGGAATAAATAACTCTACAAGCATAGTAAGTGTATCATTTGTAATTTAATTAAGGCGTGCGAGGCGGCCTACAGCCTCGCCATCATATGTGACTGAGTGTTAACCAGAGTCCCCTAGGCTGACGACAGAAACGACCCTCATTTCATCAGCTGACCACAGAGCTGTGGCGCCCGGCACATATTTCCTACATCATCAGCTCTGGTAACACCATGCATCAAGTTGGCTTTCCCAACTAGGGACAAGTATTTCTCCGAGCCATTGCTTGACCACATCAAGGTGCTGCCGAGGACAGTCGGGAATGCGTTGCAGAACTGACTAGGTTTAGAGGCAGTAGCAGTCCTTTTAGCTCTCTACCTTGCACAGCTTCTATAGGCGAAAGGCATACACGAAGGAGGAGCAGGCGACGAATTCCCTGGGTAATGTGTAACCAAAAGGAGTTTGGCCAACCAGAATCAGTCCTGTCACTCCAACCAGCGAAGTTCAACGTGGTGGATGGAGTAGGTTAGCTGATCTGGATGTCTAACCGCTTCATTGCATGTGTTCCGAACGGTTGTGACTTTACCTTACAATGTTCGAAGTACTAGAGTAGTTGGCTCAATGTACGGGTGGCCTTCGACTGAATTAGGATTAGTGATGTTCGTGCACCTGATTAAGGGTAGCCCGCAGTCCTACACTAGTTTCAGCAAAGTGGGTTTCAAGATGGGAACTCCTACTTCTCCTTCGTGAGTTTGACATCTACAAGGTCTGAAGCCACAATCGCCCTAGAATACGCACACTGGGTTAGGTAAGAATACTTGTTTATTACCCAGAGGAATAGACACGGTGGCCTGTACTAAGTTATAAATTGTACAAAAACCGGCAGAAGTAGACTACGTTATACCTGGGGCAAAACTAACAAGAGTAAAGAAATAAGCTAGGTAGCCAAGACAAACATACCCTAACTATTCTACACTGTTGTCCAGAAGCGACTCGGGGTTCACTAACAAAGTGGTAGTGAGTTAAGGGAGTAAATATTTCTTTGGAGGTCGCTAGACGCAGGTCTGGAAGAATTCTGGAAGGNAACTAACCTAGGATTGTAGTTATTTAAAATAACGTAGGATAATAGGGTTCCCATGTAGTCTGTGATTGTAGGGTGTTGATCGGAGATTTTTTAAATATTGTATAATTTTATATTACTGTACAACCTTACAATCCTAGGTTAGTTTAGAGCCGTACAATCCTAGGTTAGTTTAACCTAGTGAAATAGTGATTCACCCATCGTGGAGTTAGGTTCTGTTAGGTTAGGTGGGTACATGTTAGGAAATTCGTCATACGTTAATGCCCCTAGTATGTTCGTGTTCTACGTTATTAGTAGAGTCGAAATATACCACTTTCTGGAGTTTTTTTTATTATTTTCAGAAAAGCCCCTAAACTAGAAAATTACTGGCAACAGGAATCGAGTATTTGGTTTGGTATTAGTTTTCGTGGCCATTGTGGGATACGAGGCAAAAAGTGCACGTATTCGCAGTGGCTATTATAATCCTTGTTTNTATTAGTTTTCGTGGCCATTGTGGGATACGAGGCAAAAAGTGCACGTATTCGCAGTGGCTATTATAATCCTTGTTTAAATAAACCAATAAATTTAATACATTTTTACTACGGCTTACCTTTGCTATGATTCCATCAGACACTTGCTCCGATTTTATACAAATATTCGTAGGATCCATTTTAATGGCATGAAGAATAATTTCAATTACAATATTTATGTACTAATACAAAGGATAAATATACAAATAAAAACATGCTGATCAATAGAGTAATTTTCCGAAGTAGAACTAAATATTATTTGAATTTTTTCTTCTAATGCAACGCAAAAAACGCTAAGCGTTAATNGTAATTTTCCGAAGTAGAACTAAATATTATTTGAATTTTTTCTTCTAATGCAACGCAAAAAACGCTAAGCGTTAATTAGTAAGAATCATTTTCAGTCAGTAAATATTAAAAAAAAAAAAACTTGTAGATCACAAAAATAACAAATCTCACGGGAGAAAAAAAACACTCTCTCAACTGCACAACATTCAAAATCCTAAAACGAATGGCCTTTTTTTTTTATATTATAACGGCCTCCATTTTGCTCACGGCCATCATCGAATATTCCAAACGAAACACAAAAGAACTGAAAATTATCTTCATACAACGAAATTGATCTAAAAATCGAAGGTCCATTAATCCAAATACAATCAAATAAAAAACTGGACTATCCCTGTTGTGTGATATACACGACACGAAAAATAATTAGCAATAAATAAATACCGACAAAACCTGCCCGAACGACAATATAACATGTAAAAAAAGTTAAGTATATGTTGGAAATGTTTCTGAGCGATGACAAAGTCGTATAGTTGTACACTTAACAAAAATCGTGTCAAGTGACAAATAGAAACAAGCGGAATTGTTACAAGGCGGACAAGGGGGCNAATAGAAACAAGCGGAATTGTTACAAGGCGGACAAGGGGGCTAGAAACCTTTGCAAAGGAGTAAGGCTAGGGTCATGCTACGAGTCGTCGTATGGATTAAATACACAATAGATTCTGCCCGAACGCAAATATGTTGTTTCTGCATTAATATATTATACTTTTGACAGCTATTGCGAGAAGAAATTTTGTGAAAGAGTGTCAAAAACTACATTTATTCAAAACACTTGACCATTTAATTAAATAATCGGAATAACTTGGGATTTTTTAATTATTATATAAAGCGAAACATTCTAAATTATTAACATGCGCGACCACACCAGCTGCCATTTCGTGCTCGCGAACTACACACATGCATACATTGATAAGCTTGCAACCAAAACTAGCGTTATTTTTACATGAAATACTTCATAGAACCGGATGTAATTCTATAAGAATAAGTTTTACAAGCACATCTTGATAATTTAATAATGTTATATAAAAAGAAAACTCAACACCAAAGAAATTATTATCTATAATCTCTACATGATGGCAGTCATGTGGAGATAAAAGCCCATTATTACCATTGTGTAGGATGAAGGGAGGCCTGGGGTTGAATGTGTAGTGTGGTAGTCCATGATTTTTGATGATTTGTAGGCATGTCCTGGGGCAGCGGTGGACTACTGGACATCGCAGGCCGGAAGAATGGGAAGGGAGTACCCATGGGTACTGCAAGTCGTGGATGGACTACGAGCAGCAATCTTCTGGGGTGGCTGGAAAAGGGAGCTAGGGGGAAGTGGGAGGTTGACGTGAACCGCGCATTCACGAGCTACTTTGTGCCCACTGACTGCCGCAGTCGTTTCCACTACACCAGACACACCACACCGACGGGCTTGTGGGCACGAGTGAGTGTGTTCATAATAGCATCAGTGTATTTATTCAGTGTTATTAATTGTATCAGTGTATATAATTAATATCATAATTGTCATCATGAAAGACAGTCGACACAGCCACAGCCAGGGACATTCGACATTGTACACTTGGCAATACTGTGGCTGGTACAATGGCAACGTTTAGGATTATTATAATCATTTTTATTGTGTATTTGTATAAGGAAAAATTATGTTGCCTTAGGTTAATTTAATTCATGTCACTTCCATCTCATAATTATTTTTTAGTGTATATTTTGCTTCATCGTTTCGCCGCTTGGCATCAGCTCGGCTCAGGTAGCAGAAGCCGGCCCCACACTTCCTCCCAGTTCTCTTCAGCACTTGAACGCATCAAGACGTGTAAGTCTCTCGCCCCGCAAAGGCCCTCGGATCCGACATCTTAAGCTGAACTCATGTTCACTGCATGAACCAGATCATTTATTTTATTTGTTATAATGCCGAGGGGAGAGCAACGTTACCCTCATGGGAGAATTTTAAACGTAATCGAATTTTACATTATAAAGCCACGCGTTCACAGTTTCCGGGCCATTAAGGCCACGTTTTGTACTAAAGTTGTATGTGTGTTAATTAAGGAGTCTCTAGGAATAAATAACTCCACAAGCATAGTAAGTGTTTCATTTGTAATTTAATTAAGGCGTGCGAGGCGGCCTACAGCCTCGCAATCATATGTGACTGAGTGTTAACCAAATTCCCCTAGGCTGACGACAGAAACGACCCTCATTTCATCAGCTCACCGCAGAGCTGTGGCGCCCGGCACATATTTCCTACATCATCAGCTCTGGTAACACCATGCATCAAGTTGGCTTTCCCAACTAGGGACGAGTATTTCTCCGAGCCATTGCTTGACCACGTCAAGGTGCTGCCGAGGACAGTCGGGAATGCGTTGCAGAACTGACTAGGTTTAGAGGCAGTAGCTGTCCTTTTAGCTCTCTACCTTGCACAGCTTCTATAGGCGAAAGGCATACACAAAGGAGGAGCAGGCGACGAATTCCCTGGGTAATGTGTAACCAACAGGGGTTTGGCCAACCAGAATCAGTCCTGTCACTCCAACCAGCGAAGTTCAACGTGGTGGATGGAGTAGGTTAGCTGATCTGGATGTCTAACCGCTTCATTGCATGTGTTCCGAATGGTTGTGACTTTACCTTACAATGTTCGAAGTACTAGAGTAGTTGGTTCAATGTACCGGTGGCCTTCGACTGAATTAGGATTAGTGATGTTCATGCACCTGATTAAGGATAGCCCGCAGTCCTACACTAGTTTCAGCAAAGTGGGTTTCAAGATGAGGACTCCTACTTCTCCTTCGTGAGTTTGACATCTACGAGGTCTGAAGCCACAACCGCCGTAGAATACGCACACAGGGTTAGGTAAGAATACTTGTTTATTACCCAAAGGAATAGACACGGTGGCCTGTACTAAGCTATAAATTGTACAAAAACCGGCAGAAGTAGACTACGTTATACCTGGGGCAAAACTAACAAGATTAGAGAAATAAGCAAGGTAGCCAAGACAAACAGACCCTAACTATTCTACACTGTTGTCCAGAAGCGTCTCAGGGTTCACTACCAAAGTGGTAGTGAGTTAAGGGAGTAAATATTTCTTTGGAGGTCGCTAGACGCAGGTCTGGAAGAATTCTGGAAGGCTGGCTGATCTCTCGAGAGGAGAGCAGTAGGCAGACAACTCCATGACACGAGGTGGTGGAGCAAGCTGCTGAGTATCAACTCACGTTTTGGGGATGCGCACCAGCATATAGTCGGCCCAGCGCATCTCCTTCGGTTTGGGTATCTTCGTACGTGAGCTCCTCTCTTTACAGCACTGGCCGCACTTTCTCGAAGGATGCTGAAAGTGGTGATTTTCCTTGTGCACGGGTTGCGTCTCGACCATCCGCTTAGGGTACTGCCAGTTTCTGTTGCATGCAGCGTGATTACTAGACACATGAAGTCTGACACAATGGCGTTAACGGCTTCGGCATACCTGTCCTTGGGTGGCCTTTGCCTAGGGTGTGATNGTACACGGGTTGCGTCTCGACCATCCGCTTAGGGTACTGCCAGTTTCTGTTGCATGCAGCGTGATTACTAGACACACGAAGTCTGACACAATGGCGTTAACGGCTTCGGCATACCTGTCCTTGGGTGGTCTTTGCCTAGGGTGTGCTGGTTGGCTCTGGAAGAAAGTCATCCGGGGTTCAAACCCCGCTCAGGGTGACATGACATCACATGATAAGGCGGAGTCTTAAACTATTATTATGCCAGTAAAAGTCACATGCTACATTGCTTCGGCCATGATAAACAATTAATTACATTATTCCTGGAAATTAATACATTTTTAAACCAGTATTTAATTCTGCAGAATTTGAAGTAAATTCCTACCTACCTCTGAATATATTATTTCAGTCATTATAAATAAATTCGTACCAATATGTAATTCCTTACATTACCAACAGCAGTTATATATAACTTGCAGCACCTACTGTAAAAAAAGTACAAATGCTTACAGTGTCATCACTAGGCTCATCTATCATGCTGCCATTTGAATCACTGTCATTCCAGACAGCCTCATCCTCCGTTCCCATTAAAACTGTTGGCGAATGCACACATCATAAAACTTTAAAAAAACTCTGCAGATATGAGATCCCATGTTGTCTGTACCCACGTACAGATTAGATCAATGTCAAGCCGTTTAATGCACCCCACTGGTATCAGTTGATGGTCTGCAGATGCCATCCATTCCGTGTAGAAATGTTTTTCGCTACGCTTTGAAGAACTTGTTAAGGCAAACATCAAGGTGCTGCATAAGTGTCATCAAGTTTCCATGAATGATGGCAACATTAGTTTTTTTTTTGCTTTACAGCAGACACATGACATTATCAATTGTGCGGCCACAAAAATGGTCTTGCATGAGCTTCAATCAGTGTGTTGTCCATCCACCCACATTGTAGCGTTCTCACAATAACACCATTAAAATTTACTTCAGGCACAATTTTTTTCACTGTAAAGTATGGTGGCAGCTTGTGACCGTCAGTCATGATGCACTTCATCACAGTGCAGTGCTGATTTTCATTACCATTAGTTTGGATTCACACACTTTTTTAGCCCCTGTTTTACATAGTGTCTAGCAGTATTTCAAAATAAGCAGGTGTCTGATCTGTATTCTAAATTTGGGAAAAAGGGTATAAATATTCTTTCCTCAGCTGAATGACAAAATACTGGAAGTTCATCAGCTTTGTTTTCTATGCTTTAGGAAGTCTTAGCATGATGATTGATCTAGGGTTGCGCAACTATTTGGTATACAGAAAAGAAAACTGAAAATGATATTGTTCATTTTCGTTGCAGTTTCATGAAAATTTCATAACATATATTTTGTTTTCGTTTCGCAAGAAAAAAAGTCACATTCATGCAACCTTATTTTGACTTTCAGCACAAACTCAAATCACACAGAGTTACAAATTTTCCTAGCGATGAACGACTTGTTTTAAAGTTATGCATGTCAAGCACGTCACACACACGACTTGTTTTAAAGTTATGCATGTCAAGCACGTCACACACACTCCCAATTTGAATCACGTTCAAGGTGCAGCTTTAACACACATTTGTAACACCAACACATCTTAGACTGTACGATAACTGTTTTACCTGGGGTATGGAAAAACGATAAAATAACTGGAATGAGGAAAAATGGGTGGATATTGAGAGGCATTCAAAAATGCACATGCTTTCTTGACAATGTTCAGCACAGGTTGCACATTTATATTTACATTACCTTTCAGCAGTCTGTGTTGTGACAAACACAACAATATAACAGCCCTCAGAAACCTTAATGCCCATGTAATGCCGACACTCCAAGTGGCTTGGCCAAAAACTTCTCAAAGGGGGTATTACACTGTTTGGATGGAAAGGAAGCAAGTAACATTAGCATTTATGCTGTTGACATGAGTTAATTAGTATAAATATAAGGGTAAGAATGACTAACAGTAAAATAAAAATGCATCATATTTCATGGAAATTTCACTTTTATATAATAATTGAAGGCTTATTAATTATTTTAATACTAACTGATGAGAACTTTACAGCAGACAAGGGGCAAGGAGTTACAAACCCTACATCCCCCCCTCGACTGTGACAGTGCACTACTTTTCACATTTATTTCTGACAATAAAATGTGTAGGTGGTACATGAATGAATATAATATATCAAGCATGGGTTAAAGTAAAATTTAAAAAAATTTCAAGCTTGGACTCTAAGCTTGACAATTTGACTACGAAATTAGATGTGAAGTTCCAACTTGGCTTGGCTTGACTTTGTGTTATTTTTCAAGAGCTCAACTGGATCGAGTATACAAAATTTTAACACATCCATCATTAAAATTCAACAAGCTGAAAAAATTAAAGTGAAGTCGAAAAACTGTTTTTTCTTTTACATCAAAGGGTTTATACACAAGAATTTCATTCCACAAGGGAAGATAGTTAAATGGCCCTTCTATGGCGATGCTGTAAGCTGCGTTAAAGAAAATGATTAATGAAACTGTCCCAAGATGTTGAAAAAAAATTGTTGTAGCATCAGGACAATGCACCAAACCATTAATTTTATCATGAGCTTTGCAAAATTACAGCAACATTTAAATTTCATACTACACAATTCAAAGCTGAAGGGATGCTCCCCGACAATGAGTTCTTATGTGATTAATAGGCTCACATTAACAACAATCTGATTTGATACCTGGTTCACATAGAAAACTGCACAGATCATAGTGAGTTCTGCTATAATAAATGTTATAATTTCAACATCTAGATAATTTCCTACACAGTTAACAGATAAAATAACTTCAACTAGAATGAGTTTTGATGTACCTACTAAGAGAACTTTTGCAACTAAATGAATAACTACACACACCAAAACTAAAGGGGCTCCTCAAAATAAGCTCTAATGTGCAAAATAAGATCACTTTTGTAACTAAATGATTTACTACACACATCACAGCTAAATAAATGCTCCTCAGAATGATTTCTTCTGTGCCTAATAAGATGAATTTTCCAAATAAATAATTTACGACACAAATCACAACTAAAGGGACGTTCCCCAGAATGAGTTCTGATGTCGCCATTAAGACGACTTTTCTTATTATTTGATTTACTGCATAAATCGCAGCTAAAGAGGAGTTTCCCAAAATGATTTCTTTGTGGCTAATAAGACTACTTTTATGAATAAATGATTAAGAACTGACATCACAACTAAAGGAAAATTCCCCCGAATGAGTTCTTTTGTGTCTACTAAGATGACTTTTTTGAATAAATAATTTACCGCACACATTGCAACTAAAGGGGCGCTCCCCAGAATGAGTTCTGCTGTGCTCAATAAGATGACTTTTCTGAATAAACGATTTACTACACACTTCACAACTAAAGGGGCGCTCCTCAAAATGAGTTCTGATGTGCAAAATAAGATCACTTTTGTAACTAAATGATTTACTACACACATCACAGCTAAAGGAATGCTCCTCAGAATGATTTCTTTTGTGCCTAATAAGATGACTTTTCCAAATAAATGATTTACTACACACATCACAACTAAAGGGGCGCTCCCCAGAATGAGTTATTCTGTGGCTAATAAGATCACTTTTCTTATTATATGATTTACTGCATAAATCGCAGCTAAAAGGGCGTTCCCCAAAATGATTTCTTTTGTGGCTAATAAGACTACTTTTATGAATAAATGATTTACTACACACATTGCAGCTAAAGGGACGCTCCCCAGAATGAGTTCTTTTATGCCTAATAAGATTACTTTTCTGAATAAATGATTTACTACACACATCACAACTAAAGGGACGCACCCCAGAATGAGTTCTACTGTGCTCAATAAGATGACCTTGCATAGTAAATGATTGGCAACACACATCACAGCTAAAGGGGCGCTGCCCAGAATGAGTTCTTCTATGCGTAATAAGATGACTTTGCTGAATAAATGATTTATTACACACATCACAACTAAAGGGGCGCTCCCCAGAATGAGTTCTGCTGTGCTCAATAAGATGACCTTGTGTAGTAAATGATTTACAACACACATCACAGATAAAGGGGCGCTCCCCAGAATGAGTTATTCTGTGCCTAATAAGATGACATTTCCGAATAAATGATTTACTACACAGATCACAACTAAAAGGTCGCACCCCAGAATGAGTTCTGTTGTGTCTAGTAAGAACACTTTTCCGACTAAATGATTTACTACACACATCACAACTAAAGGGTCGCAACCCAGAATGAGTTCTATTGTGCACAATAAGATCACATTTCTGACTAAATGATTTACTACACATTTCACTGTAACAAGGATGCACCCCAGAATGAGTAGATTCTGAAATGAGGTTAATTTTATGACTTAATGATTTCATAATCATGTTCCCAGGAAGAGATTCTGTCTGTCCATGCATTAAGATATGCCGTATTAAATCACTTTTGACCAAATTTGATTTCCCACAGTCTTCACACGTATACTTGTCATTGCATTGGTGAGATAATGAGTTAGGGAGTTCTCCAGTACTATCTTCACACTCAGGAGACAAGTAGATAGCTTCACAATGCAGCTGACACTTGCAATCTGCTGAAACCATGTTGCACAACTTGCAAACTGAGTCACTCGCAGACAAAGAAGTTTCTTCCATACTATTATATGAAGGGATATAATCACTCCTAACTGTGTCATTTTCTTCACTGAAATACTCCACTTTGATTCCTGGTTGTTCTTCTATAGACCTAGTCACTGCGATAGAATAACTGAACTCCTGCAATAAAAGAGAATAGTGTTATTCTGACTTTATAACAGAAAATAAATTAATATTTTGCATAGACTAGGGGTACAAGTTTTAGAAGATTATTTGATCAGCCATAAATTTTTCATAATTTTTATGTTTTGGAGAGCTTAATTTCAGATATAAATGCCAAAGGTATGCACTTAAAAAAAGCAATAGATATCCAATTACAGTGCCTGCCACCTACGTTGGTAATTGACAGCTGTTGAAGAGAGAGTAACATTCCAAGAATTTGAGCAACGGCACAAACAATTTGTAAACCCATAAATTACAACATCAGTTACAAGTTCATCAGTCATTCTACCTGGAAATATTACTATTATTACGCAGAAGTCATAAGGCTCTTAGCTGGCTCGCTGCGCACCAACTAAGCTGGCAGGCACAGTAAAATTGAGAGATTTTTAAAAATATATACACTTTATATATGGCTAATGCACATGCTGTCCCATTCTGGTAACTGATCCGGGCTTTTCTGCACAATTAAAAATTAGATTTTTAAAATAAAACCTATTTAGGAAAATATTATCTCACGTCGCATATATCAGGTCAAATAATACAATGACAAAGTTTTTTAAATGTTTAAATCCTGTTTCAGCAGCACAAGACAAATTGAAAACATCTACTAGTATGACGTATCACTATGTACCTGTACTATTTTAGAAACTAATAGAAGACACAAATTAAGCAAAATTGAAGCCAAAACTTTGGGGAGATGCAGTTTGGTCATGTTTTTACATCCACTGGTGACCACTTTGCAATGCGGGCAAGTGAAGTTTGAACATTATTTACGCTTTGTGACAATGCATTGTAATGTAGCAGATGTCATTTTTGCCGACTGGAAATCACAGCTCAAATTATTCACTCGGCAAAAATGAGACTTAAATGAAGGTTACATATTAAAAGAAAATAAAAGAATGCAAGTGCCCGACAATTTCCTCCGAATTATTAAAAATGCAGTCATGAACAGTCAGTTATACAACAATCCTGTTGAAGCACAGAACAGCGCCACAGAGTTCACTAACTATTTATGCCACTAAAAACTCCTATAGCAGACAATTACGAAGACAGGAGGTACGCAACTGTACATCCTGGCACCCTAGGGACCTCCCACACTGGTGGAAATTAATTCGCAGAGCAAAAGTTAGGCCAAAAGCCAAGGTTGAAAAGAAAGAGGTCACGGGTGCTTGCTGGTGTGGGTCAAATTTGTCACGCTCCGACAATGTGTCTTCTTAGCGGGCTGGTAGTAATCTGTTAGCAGGTGACAGGCGCTCATGACTTAAGTCGCCACACGCTTTACCTCCACTCCTCACACCAGGGTGCCAAATCCCTATTCAAATAAGGGCATGGCATGGTGCAGAATCCCTTAGGATACAGTGTGAACTCCATCGCAACCACATTCCCACGCAAGCTAAACTGTATAGAAGTGAAATAATCAAATTTCTAGAACATTGAAACGCATGGCAGATATACATACTGACATGACCAAAACGTCAAATACTGATAATCAATTACAATTCCTCACAAAACAAAAGAAAATTTACCAAATGTCCTCATTACTTAAGCAATAACTACATCATTACAGCATCATGCTAAAGAGCACAGGATTGGACACATCTCTGAGTCTCAGTCACTTGTTAACTGCCCTGGTGACAAGTTGCATAATAAATTCATGTCATAATGGTAATCTGTGACGGGTATTTTGTTAAGGGTGGGTAATCAAGTTGTTTATTAAATATTAGAGTTATTACCTCAGACTCTAAGCAATCACACAAAAATATTAAATAGACTTTGGGACCGTAGGACAAGAAGAATCTAGTGACCATGTAATGACGAAAATATTCTTAATTTTTTGGGACACGGGTGTAAAATTCCTTTGTGTGTATGAAGCTTTGGAAAGCTTCATAATATTTTTATCGGGTTTGAAGTTTAAAGCAGTGGTGGCTTGTTTCCCGTGGTAGTTTGTTTGTCCGGCAGACGTGTGCTATTGTAGGTTATCGGGCAGACGTCTGCTGTTTACGTTTTATCAGGAGTTCGTTTACCGTTTTCGTTTCGAAAGTTGGAGTTTTGAAGCATCAGCATTATTTAGCTGTTTTCAGGCTGTGTCGTACAAATTTTGTACGAGAAGTTAGTTTCTGTTGTCGGCGCAGTCAGTTACGATAACGTGTTGAGAGCGGGACAGCGCAGTTTTGGATGACGCTGCTGGCAGATGCCGGATGCTGTGCGCTTATCTTAGGAGAAGGGGGCGATAGGCCTGCATATAAATACTAGTGGTGTCTATCACCTAAAGGAGAAAAAGTAACCAACCTTCGAAGAAGACGCATCGGGCGTGAAGAATTCCACCCACACCGGCAAGCACCCGTGACCGTAAAATCTTTTTTTTACATTTATTTTCAGTTTAACTTAAACTTAATTCTATCAACTTATTTCCGCCGGTGTGGGGGGTCGTTAGGGTGTCAGGAGGGAACGAACATCCCTCCTGCCTTCGTAACTTAGTCTTACGATGCAAGTTTTGAGACATTAAACTGTAAACGACTGTGGCGCTGGTCTGTACTTGTATATTTATCTCAGAACGGTTCGTACTCTGCATACTGGAAATTCGTATGTGAACTGTGTCATTCAAATGATAAATAAAGTATAGAACAAAATACTCTGGAACTTTATTTCTTAATTAATCGGCATCAATTGTATTGAGTCTCATATTATACCTTGAGCTAGCAGTGGCAACGTAAACATCGGCCAGGTAACAAGTGCAGAACGTTACAACCACTACCACTAGAAACAAAGTGAAATCACCACTAAATGTCTTGTTTCATATGCTCAGTTACATTAAGTGTTAAGAGTACTTTATTTTTTTGTAGTGTAGAAATCTAGTAGCCGATTGACCTGCCTAATTTGGTAACTAGTGGAAAGTTCTGGTTTGAGACGATAAATTCAAAGAGTTTTATTTTGTATACAGGTAAAAATTCCACACATTCCTGCCTTGAGAACATATTTCCGCAACTGAAACCCTAAAGGTACGACTAATTTTCAACCTTTCAGACTGTTGCGCTTCTCAAATGTAATTTGTATGCAGAACTACTAGTTACGTTGCAGTAACTAAATGGAACTAAATGAAATGTCTTATTTACTAATAAGATTTTTTATTGTTCTTGTATATAAAAGCAAATTAAATAATTATATACATATTACATAATTCAAACAATATATTTTATGAAACGTATAATATAAAAATATAATTGTATTCTGCTATAATGATTAAAAAAAAACAGAGATAATCATTTACCTACAAAGTATATTTTACAAATTGTTGCCCCTGTTAAAATTTTAACGCTCATAGTTAAGTAGACATTTAAATGAAACTGTTATATGTTTAGGTGCTGAGTTACTCTATAAAAGTATAAAAATCTGTGAAGTGTTGCTAAAATATTTATTACCATTTATTATAAATCCCACGTAAATATATCATTTCATATAAAGTATTGTTAACGATATCCTATAAATCATCATTCCATGTATACATTTTTGTAAACTGGCAGTATTTAAAGTTCATCTATTTTCTTTTGACCCAAGCCACCTGGTGGTCCCAGATCATGAAAGCCTAAGTAAACTCAGAACCACTACCCACTCTGGAAACAAAATTCTGGCTTCCTCACCACAAACACAAGACCTACTCTCCAAACCACCCAGATTGGTCTTCAAAACGCCACCTAACCTCCGCAACAAACTGGTTCGTTCAAAGCTGCAGCCGACCACAAATGCCAACCAAACTATCANCCCCCCCCGAGGATCCAACCCCTGCAATAACTCACGCTGTGGCTGCTGTGCCATCCACAATCAAAATTCATTTTTTACATTCTCCCAAAAACAACCAAATTTTTTTGAAGTTGAATACTAGAACTAAATACCAATTGGATCTTTCTTTTCTTCAGGACGTCGCTGTTGTACCATAATAGAGGACTTTGTGTGGTGGTCAAAAGGTTTGGAGAGGGGTGGCAACCCACTCAAGTTCCCCCTGTTTCATCATAAGTTTCAACCCAAACTTTTCTGAGTTTGGTTGTGTAAGTATTTTTTTGTTGTTATGAATGTTTTCTTGCATTCAAAATGACTTTTTCCGCTGCTAATTTATGATTCGTATGTAAAAATAGTTTGAGTGATGGTGGAATTGTGGTAGTGAAAAGTAGAGGGATCAAAACTCTTGTAGAATCGAGTGTTAAACATCAGCTTCCAGACAACCAACGTTTGACAGATTTGAATGAGGTTACTGTACACGTTGCTTGTCAGAAAACATGCAACAATCCGCACATGATTGCAGTCTACCATTTTCGAAGTTCACAGGATCAGCAACAAGCGAGACCTACACTTCAATCAGGAGGTACAAAATTTAAATTTGAAAAGTGGCAATTTTTGTGTGCAGAGGAGATAACCAACAAATTTTTGGAGGCTCTGAAGAAGACCAAATTGTCAAAAGGAAATAATGTGGACCGAGTGGAGAAGCTGCAAGTAAGAGAGACAATATTGAAGGCAGCTGAAAAACAAGATGATTCGGGGAGAGAAATAATGGAGCGACTAAAGAATGTGGAGGATCTAAGCACTACATCACCTTTTTTGTCAGCGGAAGCTGTTCAGGTCACCATCGACAGGTAGCAAAAAGAGGACGAACACCATGTAGTAATGTAGATGAAGCAATGGAACAAATAATTTCATATCTTGAGGAGAATTATGACGAATGCCAATTTGCTATAGACAATCTGATCACAAATATTGAATGCAATTACATCCCTGACAAAAGAACGATTAAGTCTCACCTTTTTTCAGAAGTATGGAGATGAGGTGCTTATTGCCGAGAACAGCTGCAAAAAAATCATAGTTTGTTTGAGAGAAGTGGACTACAAGGTTATCTCACAATCATGGTATGAGCAGCAAATGTCAAACCCTCAAGAATCATTGAAGTCTCTGCTGATATTATCCTAAGTGACATACGTTCACAGATTAACGAAGTTACTGAATACATGCCATCAGACAATTTCCTAGATGATGTAACTTCCGCAATTCCTCAAACACACTTACAATTCTTAAAACGTGTCATTTTTAAACACAAGCAAGGCTCTTTATATGACTGGAATAAGTATGATGCCCTTTCACACAGAGTAATATCAGCTATGAGGCCCCGTTCTTTCATTTCTTTCACTTCTAAATGGAATCAGTATTTATTTGTATTGACATTTTGGGTCAAAACATCTCATTGACCTATTGTCAACCTCGGACTTTTCATCAAGTTACACTGATACATCTTTACTTTAATTGTCAACAATACTGCAATCTGAAATACCAGTCACTCAGAAGGGTCCATTCTGTCAGTTTATTTTCGACAAAGCAGAGTTTAATGTCAACACACTTGATGGCTTGGGCAATTTCCATGCCATGGGCAGAATAATGACAGCAACCCCTTATGAATCAGTAACACCCTACAGCAACATTACCAGTGTTAAAAGATTCTTTAAAAACAGAAACTGTGAAAAAAAGCTGGTGGTAATATTGACCTGCAAATATTAAAAAAAATCAATAATTCTGGTTTGAAAAACATTAGCATTGCAAATGTGCATGAGCTTCAGCCTTTGAAAGACAAAATACTCCCTTCTGGTACAGATATTATTTGGCTATATAGCAAGAGTTCAAGCAGTGTGAAGGTTGCAGAGTGGAATGGATTTATGGAAACTGCAACCCACGATGCGCACTATGAATGGTTCAAGATATCTTATCTTCCATTCATCAACAATCCACCAACTCAATATGACACAAGTTATACAGCTTTTTGATTTGCGAGCAAGAAATGTAGAGAAACTGGTTAAAAGACCTTCGACCAGCCCCTATGCATAAAAACTCAAGACATCATAAGAAATTGTGATGACCTTAAATCTAAGAATGTGATTCTGCACCTGGGAGTGTTTCATCTCATGTCTTACATGAGAACCCTTGGAACCATTATGGGTGGAAGCGGACTAAAATAGCTGTTTAGTACAATTTATGGTGAAAACAGAGTTGAAAAGATCATGGCTGATCATGCACATTCTAGGGTAATGCGAGCTGATATTTTAGTTCATCTTGTTTTGGCCAAAATAGTTTGAGAGACAGTCGACCTTAGAGAGGACGAGAAAGTTAGGATGGAAAACGTGCTTACTGATTTGGAGGCATCCGCTGTTTTAACCGTTAACAAAATTCACAGAGGCTCTGCATTCCCTTCAAAGTCATGCACCTACTGCTGCACTATGGGCGTAATATTTTCATATGGCTACTCTACTCAAGCAATTTACAGAGGCTGAGAGAATGGGAAACTGGCATCGCCATCTGGCCACTATCCAAAAAATGCTGCCATATTTTCATGCAGTAGGGCACTTCTACGCAAAATGTGCTAATTTACACTTACAAGACATGTTACCCTTAGAAATCAGGATGGATACATGAATACCATGCATTCCTAAGTTCTGGTCTGGCATATGGACTGATCAAACCATAAACCATAGAGCAGACTCTCTTGCAAAAGATGAAAACATTTGGTGGACTGACATCTGGACGGGGGATTACAGAAGGTGTTCTGACTATATGGACGCTGGGGATGGTACATCTTCAAAGTATTTGCGATTAAATTTAATAATACAGCGGTGTTACGTCAGCCTCCTCTGAAAAACGCGTAGACATGAAGACTTCTCGCATTGTCCGAGATAGATAGGATACTGCAAAGCTCTCAGAGTGGCTTTCTCAACACCATCCATTCCATAAAAACCATACCATCATGGCTGTATGTACAGGAATCATCAGAGGTGAGGAAGTGAACCGCCAATTGTCTGAACAGATTGGAAAAGAAGGGATTGCAAGCATCGTTGGCAACAACTTGCAATGCCAAACAATCTGAAGAAGATTTGAAGGAATTCTTCAAGTTCGAACTTTCTCCTTACCCAATGTCATTATTCTCAGAAGAGGGCATGCGTAATGGGATAAAATCTTCTTTATATAAATCATTTGCACCAATCTTGAAAAAGGAAATCCCTATGGGGAGCAAATACATTGTGGTTAACGGCAGGCATGTACTGCACAAATTAGTGTGGTGTAGACAGACCTCCTTTGGGGTGATTGCGGACAGCTACATAAAATATTTGCAAACCCATTATGGTATGAATGTGGCTGTTATCTCCTATGGTTATCCTTCTGATGTACACCAAAAGATCACAAAAAATTTTGAACAAATTTGTTGAGGTACCTGTTTATCTCCAGAAATCATATTCAATAAAACAACCATTTTGTAAAGTACAAAGGATAAATTTCTCCCCAATGACAAGAAGTGCTTCAATGAAATTCCCAAGGAGGTGCTAGTAAAAGATAATACGTATAGATGTGAGACAGGCAGTTATAAGATGCTGACGTACTTATTGCTAACACTACCATTTCCATGGCCCCTAATTATGATGCTGTGATAGCCGTTGGTGAGGACATAAATCTTCTTGTACTCCTCACCGGATTAGCAGCATTGAACAAATGTGTACCTCCAAAAGTGCAGAAAAGGTAAAACTGCTAATGTTTTCTACTGAGTTCAATCTTTTCGCTACAGCTTAACAGACATTATTTTATTCCTGCATTCATACAATGGACGTGATACAACATCTACACTTTTCGACCATGGGAAAAACAAATTTTGCTCACTACTATTTAAGCATCCTGAACTCCAAGAAAAGGCAAAAGCATTTCTTAACCCTCATGCCACCACTGAGGAACTTGTAGAGGCTGGAGAAAATTTCCTGGTTGAATTGAATGGGGGCAATCCTACATCACAAAATCTTGACGAACTGAGATACCACATTTGTGTAAAAGTAGCTGCCAAATCCAAATTCCATTATTCCAGACTGCCCGCCCTAGGGATCCTGCTTGGCTGCATGCCATGAGGACATATCACCAGGTGCAGGTGTGGCTGGGAAAAGAGAAAAATCCTTTAGAATGGGGCTGGATGAGAACTCCACGGGGCCTCTTCCCCTTAAAAGCAGAAAGGGACCCAGCTACGGAATCCCTGCTCCACTGCGTCTCTTGTGCCTGCAAAAAAGGTTGCATGAATGCATGTGGATGTAGAAAAGCAAGGCTGAAGTGCTCCTTGTTACACAAGCAATGTATTTGGCAGTGCTGTGATAATGCAGCACCCCTAATTTTGGACAGTGACAAAGAGGATTTCTACGCTCTCTTACCGACAGACATTACAGATGAGCAGCTGGAAGAAGACAGTTTGAACGTACAACTAGTGGAACTTTAAGATGTCGTGTGCCGGTTTAGGGATTATAGCACGACATTGGCTCACAACCATCCCCCTCTCACACCCCCCCGCCTAGTGCACTTCGCTGGCGCCTACGAGACGGCACGTGGGACCACAGGCAGGTGGAAAATTTTGGGACACGTGGAGCTGAAGCGTAGGCCTTCCCTTCCCACCCCCCTTCATCTTCGTACGCCCCTACCCGCCGGGAGATCTGTTGAGAGTGCAGGGCTTTCTTGAGTCATCAGCAAATAATCCGGTGTAGTTCGCCTGAACGCAGTAAATACGCACCGCGGCAGAAATACCTGACGAGATGTATTAGTGCCGAGGTATTACCCCCGCCCCGCCCCTCCAAACCTTCAGATACGAGGACACGTGTGTTGGACGGCTTGTTAGGCGTTCTTCCACTTCACCCCTCTTACCCCCTTCCCTCCCCTAAAATGCGCCACGTGCCGCCGATTCAGGGCAGCGGCTGGCGTGTATAAAAACCCCTTTCCAAGAATAGGAGGGGGTCAGTCAGTAATATCGGGTACGTCAGGCAGTCATATCGGGGCAGTTGTTAGTTCATCTTCACCGCCGAGAGACGTCAGTTCGAGCAGAGAGTAAGTTAGTACAACAGTTACTAAGGCCGGGATATCGGGACCCGGCCACGTCCGTCAGCCGCATCATTAAGGGGTCAGTCATATAAAAACAGTTGATCATCACCGGGCCGCGGGGAGAGTTGCGTGAGTACGAGTCCGAACAGCAGTCTAGGGAGAAGCAGCACAGGGGGCCTGCATCCAAGGCCTACCACTTCNGTTGCGTGAGTACGAGTCCGAACAGCAGTCTAGGGAGAAGCAGCACAGGGGGCCTGCATCCAAGGCCTACCACTTCCCTGGAACTCATCCCCAGATGACAGCCTACCCACACTCACCAATGAGTTAAGTATGACAATCACCGTCACAGAAGCCCCACTCAACCAAGAATTCGCCCAGTAAATCCGAGTAACCAAACTAGCACAGTACCTCACCTCTCCAAGTTTTGATGTTGTGTATTTGTGAATATAGACACGAGACAATATATTCGTACTTCACAATACAACAGTAATAGTCTACCTCATTACAATACCCACAACCTCCACGCACTTTATAGTCGGTGCCTGGGGGACATTAACTCTGACCATATAAGCCGCCATGTCTTCCCCCAGTGGCGGTACATGAGTCGTCGTTAAAGACATGGACCCGAATATGGACCACTTGGCCGAAATGATCGATTATGACTGACCTGGCCCTTCAAATAGCAAAAGTGTGAAATTTTTGAATTTGTTTTTTTTTTAAATACAATGTTGATCAATAATTTCTTTGTTCACATATTCTTATTACAAATTTCTTAAGTTACATGTAAGTGATTGTTAATGTTGTCATTACACCTCATTCCAATAAAAATTAGTACGACAAAATTAAATTTTTACATTTTCCCATAAACAACCAAGTTTTTTTAAAGTTCTGTATCTCGTGATCTATTTTAGACGTTAAACCGTTCTGTGGTCAAATTGTAGGCAATTTACTCTAGTTCACAACTTATTACATGACATTTTGACATAAAACTTGCCATTTAGCAGCTACATGGCAAAATCCAGATGAAATTATGTACTTTTCTCTTTTTTATGGAAAAATCATTGAAATTTCAAGAGCTATATCTCTGAAAATATTTGAAGTAGCAAAACCACTCTGCAATCAAATTGTAGCAAATTTGCCCCACTTTAAAAAAAAGCTAAGTATAACTTTTTCTGTTAAACGCATAGTTTAGGAGATACTAAACAAAAACCGAAAAATGGCAGAAAACTTTGCAGTTTTTTCGAGCTAGCAGCTTTTGTTCAAATAGGAAAACTTGAATTTTTGTTCACATACCTGACCCATACAACATATCGAAAATTCAGAACTACCTGAATAAATGCATATATTCTTGACATTTTGACGGGACTAGTTGAATAGTGAGTGTTCATGTGTTCTGGATTACTGCTAAATTTTTTGTTTATGATAACCTGTTTTTTAAAATTAAAATTAGGGTTTTCTGTCAGGTCAAACATAAAGGGTGACTTCTGCTACCAGTAGTGTTCAGGAAACCTCATACGACCTGTGCTCTGAACTTCTCTACTTCCTTTCCCGCTTTCCTAGTTCTGTCTTTCTCCTGTCTAGTCTGTGTGAGTGGCATGGGGGGACCCTTCTCTTAGTCGTCCACTGGGGGCCCACTCACAAACATTTATCCTGTCTTCTATTATGTTACTTCTATCTGTCCTAAAGCCTATATTGTTTACCTTCTTCCCTGCCAAATCTTCGGCACCCCGTTAGTGGCTAGCCCTGTCTCGACCCTCTTGTTGAGTTATAAATAAGAGGACTGTTCCGACTGAATTCTTTGTTGCACAAGTCACGTGTCTGGTCCTGGTGACCCAAATTAAACCTTTAAAGATTTCTTCTTTGTAGGCAGGTTTGTGCTGCTACCTTTAAGGTATTCTGGTGATTTATGCCCTTTTTGCCTACACAGCATTTTATTTTGTTTGGTTACAAATGACCTAAAAAGTTTTGTTTTATTTTGGAATTGTTAAATCCCATCACATAGGTCATATGGAAGTAAAATTTTCTTTTTGGAGAATTGTAAATTTTGTTTTGGAGAAAATTTAGCATAGGCAAAGTGTGGTGACTACGCATGTGATGGTCAGTTGGGTTTGAACTCGACCAATCTGGAGAAAAGTTGGGCAAAAAGGTATGATGTTCGTGGACCCCTTGTCTTGGCGTGGGAGGATATTTCTGTCCCGAAAAGGGGCAGATGGACAGTGTCCTGCCCGAGGAGAGGCAGCGGCCTGAGCCTACCACGGATGGATCGAGACTTGGGTGACCTTTACTGCTGTCCAGAGAATGCAGTTGGGAAGCAATGCCACCTTTTTACCAGATCCCAATGGAGCATGTGGTAGCTGGATAGCTGCAGTAGAGGGGGAAATATTGTGTTTACTCTATTGTAGAAAGAAATTGGTTACCTTTCTGAGATTAATTTATTTACGGTTTTTAAGTTTTTGTTTGTTTTAATTGTAAAGATACAATAACAATACTCTTTTAAGTTTTTTTGTATAATGCTGTTTTATCTGTTGAGATTACTGTTGATTTAGTATTTATTTATTATTATTATTTGTTGGATTTTATTGTCTTTTATTACAAACACTAATAATCAGTCATTCTTTTTTAAAACAACACTCAGAAAATATGTCACAGTAATTTGTTTATTCTTTTATGGAAAATAAAAATTATTCAGTTTTTTTTGTGTGAAATACTCATTTACTGATTAAATAATAGTCAAAAGGTCATTTAAATATATCTGATATTAGAACATGTCCTACTAAAAGTAAATTTGGATTTATTCGTTTGACCTAAGGACATAAGGCAAGCAGTTGGATAATGGAAAAATTTTTGCAGATCAAGTGAGGCCGATAGAGATATTTGTTGTTAAACCTATGAGAAAGAAATTCTAGAAATTTGTGGCATGTTAGTGTGTGACAGATTAACAGTTCCTAGGAGAGGTTAATGATTTTGAAGGACCAGGGACTGTCAATAAGTTATTTTTGCGGTGCATCTCAAGATGTAATGATGATATTAAGTTTTCCTCACAAGATAAGTGGGATGGTGGTTTCATTAAGAAGTTTTTGCAGAAGGGCTGCGTGGACAGCTATTTTTGGTTAAAGTTGTTGGGACCACGTGTAGGTTCATGAATTCCAATCCATCCTAAGAGAAAAGAAAATGGTAATTCAGAACAAAATGAAGTTTTGGGACTTCAGAGGAGACAGCAGGGAGCTGTCGTGTGTGTGTATTGTGTCGCAAGTGGTTAATTAAGTATTCCGTAGAGATTGCTCGAGTGGCTTCTAAGATGGAGAATAGTAAGGGGCTAAGTGAAACTCCCTTACAGAGTGGACATCCCTAGAGGAAGATGGAATGTGAACCTTGATTTGCCCTTACCGAAGGAGTGAGCAGACAAGGCAATTTGTGTTTTCAGATACTGGGAAGCTTCGGGGGCAGCTTTGCCATTAAGTTGTACTTATAGGAGACCTAGGGAAGGTCCTTAGTGTAATGAAGACCCACAACTAAAAGATTTTTTGGAGTGACTAGATGCTTATGGGTGGGATGAGAAACTGTACAGAGTCTTGTAGACGTAATGTAAGTATTAATTTGCACTTTAGGATAAGTGTTGTTTGTTTATTCTTTGAGTTTGTTTTGTTGATTGGGGTTACGTTAGGCTTAGTTAGATGGGTGGATTAGGAGCAAGCTGACCATCCTGTACTTTCCCTACTCTCCTTAGGTTAAGAAGAGGGGCATCGACGGTGTCTTTGTTCAGGACGTTGCACAAGTTTAGTGAGGGTGAGAGAAGCAACTGGAATCTCATTGGACGTGTAATGTTTTGTTGGTGGAACGCTCAACTGTAGTGTGTGTCGGACGAGCCATGCTGGACTTCTGGTAATAGTGGTTCCTTGGAATCTTGTGGGGTGTGGGTCTGATGAGACCTACGCCATGGGCGGCAGGAAGGTTCCATCTCACTGAGGCAATAGGTCTGCCCTGTGTCCTGACAACGGCAGAGGGACCTGGTTACTCCAGGGGTGAGTTCTGCTCTTCTCCCCCTGAGGTTGCCATCCATAATAAGTTGAGCCCACCACATCGGAGACGACGACTCGGCGTAAAGATCCAGAGTTGGTGGCAGAGTGGCTGGACTCCTGGCTGTACAAGAAAGGGGCTTTTCTACAAGGTTTCCCCCCCACCTGGCCAGTGGAGTCTGCCACCTGAGTTTGGTGAAGGAGCACTGCATGATCTTCCTGTCCCCATTAACTGGTTCCCTGATGGAGCGGTACAGGGAAAAAGAGAGGAAGTTCTGCACAGAAACGGTTCACCAAGAAGAGTACACTAGCGAGTGGATGAACTGTCGCGCAGAGCAGTTTTCAACACTTTGTGCGGACAATCCCACGTCCCCCTTCCCCAGTTTTTCCCCTCTATTTCTGAAGTCCTTTGTTAACTAGTTGTATAGGCCTGCATAATTAGATTAATGTTTTGTTATAAGGCTATTGCTTTAGGACAGAAATAATCTTTGTTTACTTTGTGATTTTTCATGGTACAGCGTCTCGTGCTCAAATGATTAAATTTTTCATAGTGAGCATAAAAGTGCTTTGTGTTGAAATGTAGAAAGGCTCAAAATTTTAATTGTAATAAGTGTGTTTATGTTGTGGGTCCGTTCAAGTGGCCTGTGGCCTCCTACGGACAGTGAAATGTTACAGACTGAAAGTGAAACTAACCACAAATTCTGGCTGAAGAGCAGCACTGGGAAGACATATTGGAGAAGCTACTGGCAATCATGCAATTTTCAGCTGCAAACACTTTTGCTTTTACAGGGTACAATAACATTTTAGCCTTCGATCTCAGTGGAAATGTTTTCAATCTGGTCAAACTGAATGCTAATTTGATCTCACTTTGGGAAACCATCAGCAATAATAATGAACAAGATAATGAGACAGAAAATCAAGTCAAAAACCAGAACTTCTGGAAATATATATAAAATAAATTCATACAACTCGCAACAAAACCACGTTAGAGCTAAAATATCAAGGAAAGATGGTGAAAACAAGATGCTTTTATAATAATGGACTGCTCTCTAAATATTGCTCTGATTCAGCAAATCTCTATAAAACTACGAAGCATTAACACAAGGACATACAGAAAACGAGGAACACTTTGCAAAGTTTTTAGCAGCAAAAATAACTATTTCATAGGCAGATTACATAGTCAACTAACTGGAACACCTAGGCTTGTCACTGGAAAACTGTAGTAGGCAAAGTTATGATAATGGTAACATGTGCAGAGAAAAAGTGGTATTTAAAGAACACTTCTCGACATGAAAACCTTCAATTTCTTTGTCCCTTGTGGAAGACACAACTGGAACTTGGTTTTCGGTGATGCTGCTTCATATTTCGCTTAGACCCAGTTGTTACCGGGCAAGATGTGGGGCATTATTACGGCACATATCAACATTTTGTTGAAACCTTGGCATGACCCTAAGTTATCTATGCATTTTAATTGAAGCACTGAAATGTTTATTCGTATATTACAGTTTTGCTCAGAATTCTTTATAAGTACGTCTTGCTATACCCACTTGCTGGGACTATTATATGTAAAGTCAGGATTATATGGTGAATTGCAATTTAACTAAATAACCCCGAAAAATACTGCAAATCCTGAAATAATGTGACTTCCCTAGTCAAACACAGTAATACCAACATAACACAAACTGTAATGAAGGACTAGTGTAGCATGTCTTAGACTTGTGTTGGGGTTATTCTTGGTTATGAAAACATCTATGGCTATTTTCAGTTTTTTTGATTACTATAAGAAATGTGCTGTATTTCATAGCGGTAAATCAACTAAAATTTTTCTGAAATAAAAATATTTTATAATGCAGAAGAACAATGTGTCTGCAAAGGACAGGGCTAAGGAGTTTGTTGCAGACGTTTTTTACTTGTGTGGAGCGACATTAATGTGTAAATTTTGCAACCGTAGTAGACTTATGTATGAAAGACGCAATACTTTGGTGAAAGATGTGGCAAGTGGAAAACATAAAAAGGCAAAGGTGAGTGGTAAATCCTTGAAAAGACAAGTTTAAATTTCCAAATTTGTGGACATCTCAAAGAAGGTAAAGGATGATAAAAATGATTTCATCATGAAAACTGTTGAAGCCTTTGTTTTCGCTAATATCACGGTGGAAAAGTTAGACAATCCTGGGGGTCTATGCTCGACTTTTAATTTGTATACAAACTGTCAGCATTACCGTTCAAAATGCGCTATTGCTATGTTTGAACACTTCCCAAGCCTTCGTGGGGGGGGGCACTCAAATTGGGACTCTCATATGTGAGCAACCAGGAAAATAAAGATAAATACAGCATATTCCTCAAAATACTCAAAAATTTTAAACAAGAAATATTTGTAGTAAAAGCAGTATACAGTACAGCCCCGATTATCCGTGGAATTGGGTGGCAAGGGCACCACGGATAGCAAAAATCGCGGATAACCCGAAAAAAGACAAAATGAGGTGTAAACACTAAAAAGAATATTTCAACATAAAAACTATGTTTTATTGTACAAAAAACCTAATAAAACAAATACATACATATGTACAGTACAGCAGAAACCTTTGCTCTACGTCCAAATCTCTAAAATAAAAACAGTAAACAAAAAACAATGCCATACATAATACATACTGTACAAAAAGTGTTGAATTGCACCTTTTTAAAAAAATCAGTCACTCGTTTTTGCTTCTTGCTTTGAAAACACCATTTCTTTATTCTAAATTGTACTTTCCTTATTATGAGTTTTTCTGCCAGATGTGCATTGTCGTCTTGTTCCTCTAAATATTGAAGCAATCCGTCTACGTACTGCAAAGCAGTTTCATGTGTCATCCGCGCAGGCGCCTAGTCTTCTTCACTTTCATTTTGTTCTTCTTCGTTCTTGTTCCCATTACTATATTCATTATCTCTATGTCTGTCAGTCGTTCAAACCCAGACTCACTTGCGTCGTATTCCAGCCACTTTTTTATGTTCTCTTCATTGACATTCTCACCTCCCGGAACGCATATCACTAGGTCAACAAGTGTAGCGGTTGGCATAACTTCATTCTCTTCTTTACAAATGTTTTGGTTGACATTTGTTTCGATACTCAGAAAGACTTTCCTCCATGATTTAACAAGGGTTGAGGGTTTGATGTAATCCCATGCAGACGCAATATGGTATATGCTATGCAAAATTGTATAATTCTGCCAAAATTCTGAGATCGCAGCCTT
The DNA here is from genome assembly GCA_002778355.1 of Clitarchus hookeri. Lineage (NCBI taxonomy): Eukaryota > Metazoa > Arthropoda > Insecta > Phasmatodea > Phasmatidae > Clitarchus > Clitarchus hookeri. Next base: position 115,614 of record NQII01001048.1, read on the forward strand.
CCTTGATTTTTGACAGTAACAACTTTGTCCTGTATGTTCTCTTCATGGTTGCAATGACTCCCTGGTCCATAGGTTGTACGAGCGCAGTAACAGTTGGGAGCAAAAACTTTGTGAAAATTTGCCAGTCAGAAGATTTAAGCACACTTGTAGCTGGGCGTGAAGGCGCATTGTCAATTAACAAAACAGCCTTATTTTGCAAATTTTTTGAGTCAAGATGTTTACATACTTGAGGCACAAAAATCTCTTCAAACTATTCTTGAAAAATCTGCTGGTTCATCCAACCTTTTTTTTTGGCTGAAATAATCAACTGGTAAATTTTCTGATCATCCCCTTAAAAGACCTTGGTTTCTTAGATTTACCGATTACAAGAAGCCTAAGTTTGTGACTACCCGCAGTGTTGCTGCATGGCAAGATTGTAATTCTTTCCTTGCTACTATTGTGACCTGCCGTGTGATGTTCACTTTCAAATGCTAAAGTATGAGTGGGAAGACAATTCCAAAAAAGGCCTGATTCATCAGCGTTATAAATTTATTCATATGACAGATCCTCAGACAACACAAACTCTTCAAAATCACTTTGAAAATCATCAGCTCTGCTAATGCCGAGTCAAGTTCATTATAGGTGGATTTCTTCATTGTTTTTCGTTTTTTCATCCCAGAAGCACTTTCCGACATTGATGCAAAGGCCAACAGTTTTTCTTTTTGCTTTAAAACCTCTTGCACCGTTATTTCCCCAAACCCGTAATCCAAGCACGTCTGGTTCCTTGAAGCACCATTTTCTATTTTAGAAATCATTTCAAGGTTTTGTGCAATAGTTAACACAACCTTCTTTAGTTTTTCAGCCATTATGTATTACGTAATTTCAGGAACTAACGAAATACTAAACTTGAGCACTGACAAAGAAACATAAAACACGTCTCATCACTAAGCACGCTTACTGACAACTGAGGCCACTGGCAGGCCGAGAGAAAACGTAGAGAGTGACCTCTATACGCGAACTTCACAGAGTGGACTCGCCCTCTCGGGTCGTCAAGGTCAGTGATCAGAGAATGTACATACTAAATAATTTTCAACCTTCGCACTGTAGGGCCTATTGTATTTTCCATGCTGTTGGCTTGGATTAAAAAAAAAAAAAAAAAAAACCATTTTCGCATTGCAGATAATTGGGGCTTTACTGTATTGCATAAATTAACCTTTTGAGATGTCTCAATTTTAAACAAACAGATTTAACTCTTTTAAACTATGTATTTATCTTAATTTTGCATGACCACGTATTGTGAAGTATGTTAAAACATACTTGATTAATGCAAAAATTATGTACTTCTACACATAATGTAAATTCAAAATATAAAGAAAACCCTTGTAAGTATCTTATTATTTACTGAAACTTAAACTAGACACACAAATTTTCAAGTGAGGATGACTGTTGCACTGTAAAAATTACTTTTCTCAAAAGTTTTTGATGCATTATTTTGATGTTGAATACCTGTGCGATAAAGCCTAGGAAAACAACATTTGAAGACATTAATAAGCCTATATTTTGTAGTAAGTTAAGAACTGGTATCGAAATGAAACACTTTATTTAAGTATACACGTGAGTGAAATACTTCACATAAACTTCGCAAAAGCTATACAAAAAACAATATTAACATTTTTTTTATTCCTTTCCCTAATATCGTTGTTTTATTGTTCTGCATATATTGAAGAATTGTATAAATCCTAAAAAAGATTATCGAGTCTGTGGTAGTTAACTCAGTAGTAGAGATACTACATTTTCATGTGAAGCAGTGATCAAGTGGTCTGTTTTTACTTCTATAAATTGACGCTGAACGCATATTGGAAGTGTGCGTTAGAAGGGGCACTGTCACAACCCTCACCCCCCCGCCAGCTTAAACCAGTGTAAGGTCTCCCGGACGACGTGTGTTACACATTAACGCGTGCCGAGGTCAAGCCGCGTTGGGGTAGCACTTTCTGCCCACGGGCCTCTCCCCCCACCTGCCCTAGCAAACCGCGTGAAACTTGTACATGCCTAAGAAATGACGAGATATGCTGGCAATTTCCGCCCACCAGAGAAATTAAAACACGTGCTGAAGGGTGAAACGCACCGAGAATAAGCTGACAGCGTATGGCAGGGACAACTGGCCCACACCACCCCCTGCCTACTTCACCAACAAGAGGCCAACGCGTGGATGAAGTGTTCATTGTTCAAAACCTTCCTCCCTCCCTTTCCCCAAACAAGGGAGGCACGTGTAGGAATCTAGGGAGGGCGCCCAGATAGTTTAAAAGCCATTTTTTGAGACAAGGAGGGCGTCAGTCATATCGGGGCAGTCGGAAGCTGCGATACTCCGCACCGGGCAGAGCAGTTGAATCACTGGAACCAGATCTGTTAGAATCACGCGCAGAGAGAGAAAGTCAGTGCAGCAGTTAACCGAGGCCGGGGTGATCGGACCCTGGCCAAGTGAGTCAGTCTATCAGTTAGAATCACGCGCCGAAAGGCCTCGGGGTTTGGGCCCCGGCACAGACAACCAAAGACAGTGTTAAGGGGTCAGCCATATCGGGACAAACAACCAGTAATTTCCCGCGCGGCGGGGCGCAGGGCGAGAGTCAGTGAAGAGAGTAAGTGAATCAGTGACACCCCGTCTCCGGACGGCGACGAGCGGCAGGTAGCGCGGCGCTCTGAAGTGCCACACCAGGACGCGTATGGCGTTAGGCATTGGGAACCGGAAATTGGAAGTCAGCCGAGTCAGTTACAATCCTGCTCCAAGAAGGCGGAGTCAAGTGGCGGGCTTCAATGAGGAGCGCCACGTCGAGCGAGCGGGAGTAGTCCAGTGCAACCTCGCGCCGAGAGCCGGGGAGGGGGCCCGCCAAGGGTCCCTCGCCGGGACGTGGTAGGGAGGTAATCAGTCAGTTACAACGCTACGCCACGAACAGGAGTCGAGTGGTGAGCTTCAACAAGGAGCGCCACGTCGAGAGGAAGCCAGTTGAGTGCAGCACGCCAACAACAGCCAGTCCGAGGGCCTGTAACAGGGCCACCCAACTCACCAGATCTCAACTACTGCCGGAACAACTACACTTAAGTAACAACGTTGTCACACAGGGACGTGTCCTGTCACCTAATACCCCCACAGCATCGGAAACGTTAGCCAAAACACTGTAATCAACCCTTCAGGCCAAGAACTCGCAGGGTCGATAACGTACGAGTTAATTCTCGGCAAAAGGTGCCGAGAAAATATGTGTACTTCACGCAAAAGCGCCGGGAATGTGAGTATGAATTCCCGTCAAATACACCTGTTAAAACCAAGACGTGACGAAGTCAATGTTTTATATACCTTCAACCTTCAAGGCACTTTATAGTCTGTGCCATTTAACATTAACTGAGATCCTATGACCCACAGGAGGGAAATTAGCATCAAAATCATACCTACATATTAGAGTAGGCTACTAAATTACAACACAATATTAACGTGCTGATTGCTGAATTAGTATAGATTGTTGAATATTTATAGCCGACTGTAATTGCAACGTAAATAATTAACATTATGTGTAGCTTTAGCGCATCTGTATTGTATTTGTTTGCTGTACCTTCACTGCATGCACTGCAAATTAAATATAGCTTCAATATATTTAGCATGGTGATTATGAGAAATAAATTTATATTACAAAAGCTACAGTTATGTTGGGCATTTAGTGTGATTTATACAAATACAGCAGTCAAAGCATAATGGGCACAAAGTAATTTCCTCGTAATGAAGAATGGCCTGCTTTACAGGAACTGAGAAAGTAATGATGGAAAAAACACACATATCCAGTTGGTCCTTCCAGAATGCAAGGTTCTAGAAGCCATAAAGGAACTGCACAACACTGCAGCCTGTGGTCACTTTGGTGTTAATAAAACCCTCAACAAAGTTTGACTGAGATTCTACTGGCTTCATTGTTGGGAGGATGTCGAGAAGTGGTGCAGAATGTGTAACACCTGCATCGCAAGGGGACAAGGTCACCTCCATAACTATAATGTTGGAGCGCCATTCAAGAGCAAGGCAGCAGATATTCTGGGCACCTTGCCTGTCATAACACGAGGTAATTATGATCTTCTGATGGCCCAAGATTACTAAGTGACTTGAGATCATTCTCCTCCCAAAATTAAAAGTACGCACTGTGGCCGATGCACTTGTAAATCATCTCTTCT